>BDIP01000015.1:0-14203 GCA_003568945.1 Kipferlia bialata
CCCCCCCCCCCCCCCCCCCCCCCCCCCCCCCCCCCCCCCCCCCCCCCCCCCCTCTACCCCCAGGTGGGTGTGGACGGTGCCCCAGCAGCCTTCACCTCCTTCCTCGAGGACTTCCTGCCCCTGATATCACCCGATGCCGTGCTGGTGTCAGGGGACCTCACAGACGGGGCAGATGACATGACTACGAGGTATATGTATATGTACAAATCTTATATAGTATTGTGTATTCTGGCAAGACAACCAGTATATGAGTCCATATATTGAGTATCAGTATAAGATGTCATAGAGATTTACATGGCATGGTAACCAGCTATCGAACCTGGGTAGTAGTTACGATGTTATGTGCTTCATTTTTGGTCTGGTGTAGAGTCTCTACTAGAGAGACTTACCCCCAGGTACTACAGTGCGATACTGAGTAAGGAGTCCCAGTACACTCTAGATGGAGACACACCCAAGTCAGATGACGAGAGTGTGACTGTCCCTGCTGGTTGGAGTGAGTACCGGTCAGAGCTGCTGTCCCATGGGCTGCTCTCCCCCTCCTACACATTGGACGTGAGGGGGGCACTGGATAGCACCAGACTGACAGGAGTGGACAGTGACTGCAACTACTACTGCGCGTACTCAGCGTCATCCATCAGAGCATCGCACTGCCGCACATACAGTGGGGAGGACACGGAGGACGAGGAGTCAGTGATAGACACCGCTGGGGACTGGGGGTCACACCCACTGGCATCTGTCTCCTATCCCTCTCCCACAGAGTACCAGGCCCTGATAGCATCTGCAGACACATCCCTGGACACAGACGAGTGAGTGGGGTGCATCATCTCTCACTCTCCTATACTCTATGGCTCACACCCCTATCCCCTCACTCTCAGGTACGACTCTCTGTTTGCCCACTCTCTGACCCGTCTTGACCACCGTGCTCTAGAGATGGAGGGGGGATGGGTGGGGAGTGAGGCGTCGGATCGCCTCCTGCCCCTGTTTCTGGAGGTGCCGTACTCAGGCACAGGGATAGGGGCTGAGGGGATAGATACCATCAGGTATGCAGTGCTGGATCAGTGCTGAGTGGATGTCTTAGTATCGCATATATGAGCCGTGTCTTCCTCACCCCCTAGGTACCAGATCCTGGGTGTAGACAACTCGCCCTACCCTGGTATGGCCCCTGGGCTCAGCACCATGCCTGTGATGGCCCCTGTATTACTGGAGTCCACACACGATGTCCTGTCACACATGGGGGATGGAACAGGGGTACCCTCCTCCACCCTGGCCATACCCCCTGTCACAGTCAGTCCACATGGGATAGGGGCCCTGGCCAACCCCTCAGACCTCGCAGACATCCTCCACACACACAAGGTTCCACTCCACCTATCAGCCGCCACAGTCCTGGGCCAGGTCAGCAGGTGGGTGCAGAGTGTATGTGAGAGTGTGTCTCTTGGTAATTGTATTGGTATACACTGCTTCTGACCCTGTAGGTGGGGTCCCTGTCTCTCTGTGGCCACTGTCTCTGCCAGCTCATCATCCTTTGCCAGGACCACTCTAGTGGCCTTTGACGGTCCATTACTAGGTGTCACCTCTATTAGGCTGGACGAGGACACCCTTAGTAAGCCCATTGTGACAGTGATCAGCCCCATGGAGGCATCTGTGGTGTCGTTCGACTACCAGCGCAGAGCACAGTTTGAGTTGGTACCCTACACCCCCGATGAGGGTGAGGGGGAGGGTGTTGATGAGGATAACCCCTCCTTCGTGACTGCCCTCCATATCAGAGTGTTGGTGCACAGCAGTGACCACATATCCAGTGTGGAGTACGGACTGGACGGGGGTCTCTTTGGCGATGTGACCTACACCCCTTTGGACTACGCAGGGGACAGGGCGCAGAGGACACTCACTGCCCCAGAAGTGGCCGAGGACCCCCCTGGGGTAGGCCCCTCCAGTGACACTGGGTCATATCTCTACCAGGGCATGTGGGCTGACTACCCGGCCTCTGATGGGACCCACACCTTAGTGCTCAGGGTCAATGTCACGTCTGTAGTGCCGGACACTGAGTCTGCCACATGCCTCACAGAGGGAGAGGGAGAGGGTACTGGGGAGTGCAGCAAGTCTGTTGTTGTCTCCCACGAGTACTCCCATGACTTCACCACTCTCTCCAACACCCCCTCCCCCGTCAACTCCCTGGATACCACCTGGTTCGGCATGGTGTCAGGCTCCATACACCCTGGCCAGACATACAGACTCATCTACTTTGTGTGTGTGGGGTTCTCCTTGGTCACCATAGTCATTCCAAGGCTGCTCTGGGTGCCGTATCTACGGTCATCGGCTGAGATATCGGCGGTGTACGCCACATCCCTCGACACAAACGCCCAGGTAACTACTGTCACAAATACGTATTGACTCTCTTCCCCCTCTCACACTGGTTTCTTACCCCTCAGGAGGTGCGATACTCTCTGGCAGACACAGAGAAGGGGTTCAGAGCGTACCACCTAGCCCGGTATCGGTATCAGTATGCCAAGATGTACGTGCTGTGTGCAGAGCACCTGCATCGGACGATGCTGACCAAGGGCGACCAGCTGACCTTTGCTCTGCTTGAGAGGGGCAGGATAGAGAAGAGGAAGAAGAAGAGGCGGAGGCAGCGCAAGCAGACGAGGGAGAGAGAGAGAGAGCTGGAGGCTGCCTCCAAGACCCTGCCCAGGACCCTCTCCCGCACCCGGTCTGCCTCTGAGATCAGTCTGGGCCTAGACAAGGGGGACATCGATAGCATAGACCTCGCTCCCTCCACAAACATGTCAAGGTGTGTGTAGTAGTGTGTTCCCCAACTATGCACTGTATGTATGGATACTTCAGCTCCATCCCCCTCACCCCAGGTTCTTCCTGTCCAGTGAGTCCACTGGGGCTGAGCCGCAGTGCCTCCACACATTCTCGGTCAGTGCTGCCCAGCAGCCTCTGAGGTAACACCTCTAGCAGTGTCTCAGTATATACTCTCCCTTCCTCACGTCTTACCCCCCAGGCAGCGTCTGAAATGCTTCACCGACCCAGACTACAACCCCTATGGCAGTGAGCCCTCCTTAAGGCATGTCCTGTGGGACCTGCCCCCTGTGCGGTGGCTGGAGGACAAGGCGGTGCTCTTCATGTGCAGGAGAATGGGGACCCCGATGCCTTTGGTACGCAGATGTATATGTATTTGTGAATATACGTTGTCTGATAAGAGTATCACCCACCCCTGACCACCCAGGTGTTTGTGTGCCTGGTCCTGCCCTTCTGCCCCCACCTGATAGGCAGTGTGGCAGCTGGGAGTGGGTGGGCCAAGCCGGGCATAGCGGCACTGGGTGATGCCGAGTATGCACCCCTGGGCGTGACATACTTCCTGGGGTGTCTGGTGTACATGCTGGCCATCTTCCCTATCGACTCATACTCCCTAATCAGTGGCAGGTTCCTTCTAGCCACTCCCCCTGACCTCTGGCTGTCATCCAGGGCAGAGCAGGTGAGTAGTGTATGTATACATATGTAGTCTAGTATACTAGTAGAGACTGGCTCTGACCCCCCAGGTGTCTGACATTCTGTTCCCAAGGGGAAGGTTCACATCCACCTTCCCAGAGGCTATGGATCGAGAGAGGAGGAGGGAGAGACCCAGGCCCATCGACGTCAGGCAACACATATCAGCAGAGCCAGAGAGAGAGAGGAAGACGCACAGCCGCAAGGGCTCCTCCGTGGCCACCTCCTTTGACAGGAGTGACGCTGCGTCAGAGACGGACGGGGCATCGGCCAATGCACTGCTCAGACCCACCCGGACAGAGGACGAGCTCATGGTGACACCCAACCCCACCCTGGCATCGGTCAAGAGCCAGTGGGTGAGGTATCGCAAGCTGTCTCCGTCCAGGATTTCTAGGGAGTTTATCGGGGTGGTGCACATATTCATTGCCCTCCTGGGGTGTGTCATGCTGTGTGTGGAGTCAGAGAGCAGTGCTGGCACACAGGGGCTCCTCATATCCCCTATTGCGCTACCCCTCACCCTCCTCCTCGCCCTATCAGTTGTGGGTAGGGTCAGGTCGGGCAGGCAGTGAGTGCAGATCACTGTTGGTATCAGATGCGTTCTGTTTTTGGAACCATTCTTCGTTTTCGCGCATCCTCGTTAATGGGTGCGTGTCATCTCAGTTTGGACTGAGTCTTTTCGTACATGCTTCGTGGTTGGGCGTATGTGTAAACGTCTTACTTACGCGGTTCAAGGTTTATAGATTTGTGAGTTGAAATAAGGGTTTAGGTATAGAGAGACGCAAAAATTCAGCGTTCAGTGAAGCTGACTAAAATCACCATCGCTCTCACATTCAACTGCCTTGGGAAGAGAGAGGGGTGAGTATTGGTGCTTCTTGGAGCACTACTAAGAAGGAAGGATGCAGTATGGCGATCCAGACCAGTACGCTGAGTCTGTACAAGGGCATCCTGACCTGGCGTTGAGCCAGACCCAGTTTGAGGACGTAGAGGAGCCCGTAGAGGAGCCCAGTGCTGTCACAGGGGATGTTGTGCTTTCAGGTCCATGTGAGAAGCTCACCAAGGGGCTTATCAGCAAGTGGAGGCCCAAGTGGCTGATTCTGACTGCCGATGCTCTGTTTGTGTGCCCCCTGCTGGAGAACTGCCCAGAGCTCAAGCCCAACGAGGCCCTGGCCAAGGCAATTGCTCTCTCTCCTGAGCACACAGCCACTGAGGTTGTTGCCGCTGGGCACAAGCTGACCAAGCAGCGCACACACATTATGCAGCTGTCTGTGGAGGGTACCAAGACCTGGTTCAGCTTTGCCACTGCCATTGAGGTGCAGGACTGGACAGACGCAGTGGTCAGGAGACACGAGAGTGTGGTGGTGAGGCCCCCAGGATCTGCAATGGCCCTGTCTAAGCTCTCACAGCTGGCAGAATACGGAGCAGGTATGTATCAGTGTGTATTGTTTGTACTGGCTTGTGATTGTGTGTTGCTTCTTAGCACCTGTAAGAGATATTGCAGTTAGAACACGTCCTCTTTACGCCAACGTGGGAGAATGCTGTGTATTACCCCCCCCCCCCCCTTTCTCTCTTACCCCCCTAACATGCAGGCCGTGCCCCGAGTGACGGCGTGATGGTGATGAGACCATACGGGCTGAACGAGGAGGGCAACCCAGTGGAGAACGAGACCCCCATCAGAGATCCCGAGGCAGAGGGTGCTATATCCGAAGGGGGGGAGACCGCCTATGACTTCAACGAGCAGTACCAGGCCTATGTGGATGAGTGGGCCGCCCTGCCCCCCAACCTGTCTGATCAGGAGCTGGCACAGCGCACCATGGAGCTCAGCACAGGTGGGGTGGTACTTGTATGGGTATTGATACTCCTACGGTGTATGATTATTTCCATACTGTATGGAACCACTTGTACATGTTTCTGATAGTCACTGGGGGCTTGGTATACTCATCCGCCCTTGTGGACTTTGCTGGTCTCTCTCTCTCTCTCTCTCTCTCTCCCCTTCTCCCCCCTCTACATATCTAGCCTCACTCCCAGGCATGGCCCGTGTGATGCGTCAGTTTGCGGCCTTCTGCACCCTGCGTGCCCGGCTGATAGTGGACGAGATGTCTCTGAGGCCGGACGAGGCCTCCACCCCGGCTGTTGTGCCTGAGGGGGAGGAGCCCGGCCCCACATACTGGCCCGACACCTGGGCCTGCGATGGAGTGCTGTACAGAGTGGCCCAGGGGGATGTCAACACCACCCTGGCTGCCCACCCCCTTGACCCATATGCTCAGCAGCAGGGGATGGGGATGGGGATGGACCCCAACATGGGAGGCATGGGAGGGATGGGAGGGATGCCTGGTGGGGGGTACGATCCCTTCAACCAGGGCTTCAACAACCCCTTCCCCGGCATGGGTGATGGGGCAGAGGACCCCGACGCTGTGGACGGGGCTGCCCAGGCTGAGAAGGACACGGTGCCCATGCAGATTGCCATGCACGAGCTGGGGGGAGTGAGTGCATACCTCTCTGCCCATGTGGAGGGCCTGCACCCACCCCTCATGTGTCTGGTGGACCACAGGTATTGGTTGTACATGATACATGCATATATAAGCAGTCACTTGTGTGTATATCAGGATGATATCATCCCTCCCCCCCCCCCCCCCCCCCCCCCCCCCCCCCCCCCCCCCCCCCCTCATTCCCAACCTCCTTTTGCCTATAGGGTATCATTTCATCCTACCCCAGTCCTCCAAGTACAAGACCATGCACATACACTTACAGTATAAGTATTCATATATACGGTCATGAATATGTATATATCTGTCTATCTCACCCCAGTCCTCCAAGTACAAGACCATGTACGACAGGCGTCTCAGGAGTCTCCAGTTCTCAGACAGGTAAGCGTGTCATATATATTGTTTATAATGGAATTTCATATGTATATATTGTGTGTGTATTGAACTATTCTTATTGGTGTTAGTTTGGAACCTGCTCAGGTATATAATACATTAGTGATGTATAGTATGTACCTTACCCCAGGCTGACCAGGCTCCTTGGGTCAGGGTATGTGCAATACATTTATAGTATGCATATACATATGTATATATACACATATGCAAATGGGTATATACTCACCCCAGGCTGACCAGGCTCCTTGGGTCAGGGTATATATATATGTGTATTTGTAAGTACACAACTAGATGATATTCAATTTCTATCGTCCCCACCACCAGGCTGACTAGGCTCCTGGGGTCAGGGTATGTGGAGTACATGGGGGAGGACACACGGTGGGGGGGGAAGCAGCTCATCACAAGGGGGAGGTACAGACAGTGATACACACTCGTATATATATATGTGTGTATGTATGTATATATATATATATATATATATATAGGGGAAGCAGCTCATCACAATGGGGAGGTACAGATGCTGATACACACTCGTATATGTATATATGTATGTATATATTTATATATACACATAGGAGAAGCAGCTCATCACACGGGGGAGGTGGGGCCGATATGTAGTGAGTCACACTGCTCAGATTATGGGTGTATAATCCTTTTGTCTATCCCTCTCACCCTAGTGAGGACTTTGGCCCTGTCAAGCACTGTGGGGAGAAGATACTTGCAGAGAGGTGAGCTGTAGTGAATCAATAGTATTCAACTTCCTGTCTCTCTCTCCTTCAATCTAAGTCACCCCACCCTGATCCGTTCTCTGCAGTACATGCACTTTGATACATCTACTTGTACCTTAGATATGTACACATACACTCCTTGACCCCAGTCTGATCCAGTCTCTGGAGTGCATGGTCTTACATATGTGTTAATTACTATAACTATTGCATCTGTATATTTGTATATATATACTGACCCCAGCCTCATCCAGTCCCTGGAGTGCATGCAGGATGCAGACATGGGCACAGAGGACGCAAAGGGTATGAATAGTTTTAATAGTGTTTTATATGTATATTTATAGTACTAATCACATATATATGGTTGTTATTGTAATATATATGAGTGGCACAGAAGACGCATAGGGTTTGTTTGTATAGTGACAATATATATAGTACTCATTTGTTACGGTATGTATTCATTCACAGTGGTACCCTCAGCCCTCACACTCATTATTGCAGGCTGCTCTGACCATTGTTACTATGTGTGTGTTTGTATGTGTATATATTCATACTTACCCCCCAGACTCCTTCCATGCCAGGAGGGATGCCCTAGCTAAGTGGGCCAGGGGGAGGTTCCAGACAGAGAAGGCAGAGGTATATATGAATATATATATTCATATATATACACATAGATATGTACATTTACTTGGTAATAGTATATATATGGGGGAGGTTCCAGACAGAGAAGGCAGAGGTACACTTACATAGTATATACTATGTAACGCAGATAATAGGTACATGCACTACTGCACATACCTCACCCAGGTTCAGGCTGACAATAATGCTGATATGTATACATATATCAAGGGTGTATTCTGTATGCAATATCCCCATGCTCATGACCCAGGTTGAGGCCGACGAGCACATCGCTGCTGCCATGGCCTCTGACACCCATACCCTGTGCATCAGCAACGACACAGACATGATACTCGGGAAGGTATGTGTCTGTCTCTCTAACACGATTCATATTGGGACCATATATATCTCTCTACACGTCAACCCATGGTGTCTTCACTACCATACCTCCCACAATATATGTTACAATGTATATAATAATATACTTTATATATGATATATACTATACATGGTTCTCCTCACATCCAGAACTCCCGTGTGTGCCGTGTGGACGATGTCATCAAGGCCTTTGCATGTGGCACAGAGATACCCGTGTACACATCCAAGTACCTGTCACAGAGGGTGCTGGGGTGCAGGGAGGTACGGTAGTAATAGGACATATTGCATCAATCACTATAGTGGACCTCCTCTCTTTACTTTCGTCATTCACCCTAGGACATGCTCCCCATTGTGTCCTGGGCATGCTTCAACGACACAACCTCGGTACGGTGTATGGATACTACATACATATATGCACATCAGAGAGAGACCTTCCCCCTACCACTATCCTTCCAATGACACGTGTACATTATACATGAGTCCAGAGAGTACTTGTCCCCCCTCCCACCACAGCACATGCGCCCCCTTCTCTCTGCCTTCTGGACTGAGTACGACACGGTGTCAGCCACCCACCCAATTGAGGGTGTGAGAGAGAGGGGACCCGACCAGCGTAGGGTGACTGCTCGCACCGGGCCCAACAGGGGAAGTGCAGGGTGGGGTGCCAACAGGGGTACTGGGCAGACACATGCCAGGCAGAGAGGGGGAGCCAACGATAGGAGAGGCGGGTACGGGGGTGGGATGAACAGGCAGCAGCAGCAGCCAAACAACCACTTCAGGTACAGTACAGTATGTGGTATATGGTATGGTACAATGTGATTCATATCCGTGGTGTGTCTCACACTCTCACTGTAGGTCCACCCCCACCCTCACTGGAGGGAGGATGCTGCTGGCCAGTCTATACCCAGCTGGGGATCAGGTATGCATGGACATGTACAGGCACATATATCAACACGATTCATGAGTACTGCCTATCGATATTGAGCGAATGAAAGGAGTATGTGTGTCTACTTTAGTGAATGTACCCTCTATTCCCATGCCCCTGCTCTACTCACCCCTAGGTCGGCAGGGACCACAGGGTGGGAGAGCGCCACATGGCAGTCGGGAAGTACGTACCACATTTAGAGCGTTCTATATCCTATACCCTTTCATGAATATATTGTTGGGGATAATTCCTCTATAGTCTCCCTGTCACCTCTCTACCGCTTACATATGTATTATTGCTCTGTATGTAGTGTGCAGTCTCAACACCACATGCACCACATGCACCGCATATACATCTGATTATGTATACATATTATATGTATTGAATTTTTTTTGTTATATATGTATTACTCCATATACATTGTCACTCACCCCCCCAGGTGGTGCAGCCTCAACACCACATGCACCCAGGCCAACCACCCCTTTGTGAGGGTGCTCGCAGAGGACAGGTTCAGGAGGTACTTGGCCTGCTATCACGTGTGTCACACACAAAACCATACCTTGTTTCTCTCTCCGATATTTAGTGTATTGGTATTACTTCTCAGAGGACAGGTTCAGAAGGCATTGATATCCACACACCTCCTTCTTGCAGCTGTAGACAATTCGGAAGGGTGTAAAGTGAGGTGTATCTATTTCTCTCATTCCAACCCCAGCCTTGCCGTTGCCCTTGTCTGCACATACAGAGACCTGCAGTACCCTTTGCCAGAGACACTAGTGCAGTACCTGCCAGCAGATGAGGTGGCCCCTACAGTACCCACTCCCTCTGTGGAGGAGGAGAGAGAGGACGGTGGGACCCTGTCCCTTCTGCCACCCACAGCTGACACGGCACAGGAACACGAGGTATACAACTCCTAACACATGCTGATATATGCAGTCTAAGGACCGTTGCTATTGGATACTTCTCACCTTAGGCTGCCTGCTTGGCCTTTGGTGTCAGTGCTGCAGCTAAGGGAGAGACACACGTCCCAGACGTCAGCATGGCACACAAGGAACAGGTATATATATATCTATCATGACTTACAAGAGTCGTGTATGTAATTTTATGTATTTAACAATATGGCACACAAGGAACAGGTATAGTCGCAGTAATCCCCATATATATCCAAATGTAACTAACTTTCGCTTTTCACCTTGCCCCTCACCCCAGCACACCCTGCTGGCACAAGCCCTGGCTGACTGTGAGTGCGGCATAGCATCCACCATGGACACGAGGTATGTATGCATACATATATATATGTGTATATTGGAGATGGTATCCATATTGTAGGTGATATGTATATGAGTACATAGAGTTTAGGTCATAGCTCACCCCAGGGGCTTCAGGTCCAAGTATGTATATAAGTGATAAGTATATGCATTGGTTCAACTAACCCCAGGGGCTTCATGTCCAAGTATATGATATATGATAGGTGATATACAATTATATATATATATATATATATATATATAACTCACACCCCAGGGGCTTCATGTCCCGGTTCATCCAGACGGTGTATCACAAGCCAGAGGGATACGGAGGGAGGTATGTGGGATCACCTGTGATGGAGGAGTCTTCTCAGTCTACTAATACTCTGCCAACTTGCTCTCCCCCCAGACCCGTACCCCAGTTCAACATCGGCACATCTCTGCTCAGTGCAGTAACAAGGTGGGGTGCTGTAACTATATATACTACCAGAGTAGTAGTAATAGGTAGTTAGTTCTTCTGAGTACCGCAACTAGGTAGGATGTCTGTTACCTACATATTGAAAGAGAGTATTGGTTTCTCTTTAAGTAGTCTCAGCCAATGAGTCTCCATCTCACACCAGGTCTCTGCTCTCCCCTGAGGGTGGTGCTGGATACATCACGGGTCTACTTCCTGTACCTACAGCAGAGGCACAATCACTCATAGGAGACAGGGTATGTGAGGATTAGGATGCTTCATAGGTTGTCTCACACTCAGTTGAACCAATCAGACTCTCAGTCTCCCTAACCCCAGGTCGTTGTCCCCTTCTCCCTCCTCAAGTGGAGGGACATGGACCTCAGCCAGACCAGGGAGGCCCAAAGTGCGTGTAGCATATATGAGTGGTATATAGACATATGGGACAGTTACATGTATGGCTACATGCTCCTTACCCCCAGCCTTCTCTGCCCTTGGGTACAAGACCATGGACGTCCCATTCAGACTCAAGTATGTGTCATATGGCATGTATCATATATAGTTTGTAGGGTCTCTGCCTTATTTGCCCTCCTGTGCCTCTGATGCCCATGCATCCATATGTTAAATAGACTGTACAGTATCATGCACTACATATAATACTTCCTTCCAACCAATTATATATATGTAGTTCCTCTCTTCCTCACTGAGGAATCCTCACCCCCAGTGTGTCTGCTGCCCATGCTGCCATGAGTACAATTCATTCATATACTGATACATATCAATGTATATGTATATCAATGTAGTATTATGTACAAGTATTGATTCTCTTCCTTACCCCAAGTGTGTCAGCTGCCCATGCTGCAGTATATATACCTCTATTACACCATTCACTATCTCTCATATATATAATGACTCACCCCAGTGTCTCAGCTGCCCATACCGCCATGCAGAGTGGGGCACAGGAGGAGGAGATACTGGCTGCACTCTTTGCAGGTACCACTGACACACTAGAACACCCATACATATACATATGTACACATTAATGTATATAGTACCGTCCTTAGAGGAGGAGATACTGGCAGCACTCTTTGCAGGTAACATTTACATGTATAAACATTACTAGTATACAATGGATATATGGATATATATGAATGGTACCATCCTTAGAGGAGGAGATTCTGGCAGCAATCTTCGCAGGTATATATATGTGTGTGTATACCAGTCACTCCTCATATCTCATACACTATATGTGTATGTGTAGAACCAACCTTCTGTTTAACCCAGGCGTGCCAGGCTACCCCGAGTCCACCCTCACCACCTATGGTGGGAGTGCACCTACAGCAGACGTGGTAGAGGCTGTAGCACCACGCACCACTGGCAGGTACATACCCCCTTCCCAGAGGCGTCCCCCTGCCAGGGTGAGGGCACCAGTCCCTGAGCCTGTCATAGAGTATAGAGACAGTGTGGAACTGACAATGTCCTGGTTCCAGTTGGTGCTGCACCCATTCAGAGAGAGCATTGACACAGGTACTAGTGTATTCTGGGCTTTGTTTCATCCATATAGTAGTGTATATGTGTGTCAATTGTGGTCTATACTGCTCTCACCCCCCAGACACCATCCGCCGTGTAGTATGTGCCTGCATGCCCTGGGTATCCGAGGATAGGGCACCCACCTACAGCGAGGTCCAAGTGTCCCTGGTCACCAGGACAGCCCTGCTGACATATGCATACATTGCCCACCTGCTCAATGCCATGGGTACGGACACCTGATATGAGGTCACTATTAGATGTTTAGAATGCATCTTCCTGTATCTCACTGTTAGGCATGCCCCTCTCTGAGCTTGACCTGTCTCTCCTCGGCCTACTCCTGGACAGACACCTATCATCAGACCAGACAGCATACCAGAGAGGGGAAGGTACTCTCAATGCCACTTCTCAACAATACCCCATATAGAAGTCTTCTCAGCTATCAACATGCATTGATGCATATTTCCCTCTCACCCCAGTAGCCTCCACCTCTGCCCCTACCCCTGCCCTGGGAGATGGATGGGCCACCACAGGCCAGAGGGGTACCCCAGGTAGCACCGGTGGCATTGCCTCCTCCACCTTCATGTGGGCCAGTGTGCTTAGGGAGGGCAGTCCCGCCCCACCCAAGCCCCCCTCTGTATACACCCACCCCTGTGAGGGCACCGGCCCTGCCTGCCTGTACGGGTACATCAAGGAGGTGGCAGATAGGGTCGGGGTGGCCCACGAGTGCTGTGGGATGAGACCAGGTATAATACTAGTGTATATACACACACTATTTGTGTTATACTCTTTGGTTCTAACTAATCTCAGGCACCCCCACCTAATGTCTGATGGACAATACACTATACACAACTATACATAGAGAATGCATTGTACATAATACATGTAGCTAATGTGTAGGTACCCCCACGTGGTGTCTGATGGACGGCGAGATGTTCCTTCACACCGTGGCACAGGCCAGGAGGGGGGAGACACCCTCCTCCAAGGTACGGGGTCTGATGGAGGTGTTCCCTAAGGCAGGGGACAGGGGGAGTGTGTTCCTGTAGAGTGGACTGTCCACTTGGAGTGGGACTCAGTATCAGTATCAGTGTCGGTATATGGTGTACAGTATACTCTATACTACTGCATAGACAGACCGAGTCTCATTGCACGTAGAGGTATCCATGTTTTCGGGAGGTGGTTGTTGATATATAGAGAGAGTGATAGAGAGGAGTGATGAGAGAGGGGAAATAGATAAGTGTTCTGACAAGTTTGCCTTGGTTCCAATACTTAGTGAAAAACACTATGTGATTACTGGCCTAGTAGTACTAGGCCTAGTATTTGAAAATGTATGATTAGCAGTAAACCCTCCATGTCTATTTGAGGCCCTCTCTAAGGGATATCTCTTCATATGCCTCCAGTAGCTCAGTCTTGATACCACTGTACAACTTGCCGGCTATCCTAATGTACTCCTCCCCACTGCACGGAGGAGTACCTCCAAACTCATCTGAGGCCTCAGTGTACTTATACCACACATCCTGGGGGTGAGATAGTGTCAATCGAGGTCTAGTATACATCGCCGATGTAGAATCCATCGGGGAAAACAAACAATATTACATCACTCTCCGCACCTGATGTCAACACTCATTAGGGCATGTACACTGACACACACAAACATTCATATATATATACATACATACAGAGTCAATAATTGGTCGAATTGAAAGAAAATGAAGGTTATATAGACAAAAGAGAGCAACACTTGTCCATGAGAGTGCCTGAAGCCCAAGAGGAGCAGTCCCACCCTACCTCTGTGAATAGGCCTGCTGCCATGGTCTGGCGACAGAGGGCACTTCTCTCCTCCCTGGGATAAGGTGGAAGGGTATGTATTCAAGAAGACAGTAATACAAGAGAATAATTGGTATAGAGGGGCAGATATGAGGGGGTCGTTTAGGTGGGGGGGGGGGGGGGGGGGGGGGGGGGGAGTGAATTAAAAA
>BDIP01000015.1:26746-46961 GCA_003568945.1 Kipferlia bialata
TACTAAATAGTAATAGTATGAATATAAAATACACTACCTCACTGCGTCATGCCCACACACATGGCCATTCTTGTCGAAGCTGAGCGAGAGACCATCACCGACGTCCTGAGGGATTAGTTAATCATATACACACATACATACGTATATATAATATATAGTATATATAGAGAGAGAGTGATATACCTGCATTCCAATACACTCCTTCTCTGAGGCGTGTTGTGTCCACACACCCTCAGGATACGCAGCGCTAGGTGCGGTATAGGAGAGGTGGATCTGCTCCTTGGTGTCCTCAGAGGAGGCAGTCAGGTACATGTCCCTTCTGGTTATATACATATCTATGTATGCATATACATATATATACACATTGAATACCATTACAATACTATATATAAGGATCAGAGGAGGCAGTCAGATACATGTCCCTATTGGTTAGTATCTTTGTGTGTCTTATCCGGAGTATAGTATATATATCCGATGCATGGTACTACTCCTTATTGTCCTGGGAAGGCAGTCACGTGCATATCTCTTGTGGTTAATGGGTAAGATGGTATATATCCCTAGGTTATGGAGATGGCCGAATTATGACGATCTCCACTATACAGAAAGATTATATGTAGCACAACACATGTAAAGATAGCATACTTGTATGGGACCATACCCTCCAATAGTGTGGCAGCTTTATGGTGTGACAATGTAACTCCCAGTTTGTTTAGGATACGAGTGACACATATATAGAATGCAAATGTGAATGGTACTTACCCCCCAACGGTGTGGCAGCGTAGCTCCCACTCAACCTCTAGTGAGAAGATTGGTGGTGAGGGTGCTCCTCTCTGGGATGAGAGGTGATTACACAAAGAGTCATTATACTGTAAATCTCTAGGAATGGAGGAGACATATATATATATATATATACACGCAGAATACTTACCGTCCACGTGTTTGTGTGTGTGTCTAATATCCATGGATACACTACACCAGGGTCGTTGTTGGCACTGCTGCTACTGCTCTCCTCCATACCCACATCCCCTTCGGAACTCTCTGACTCATCTTCTGCCTCTCCATCTCCCTCTTCCTCTCCTTGTTCAGTGATCCTCTCAATAGGGTCGTGTGGTATATCTGGCTGTACCGCACAGACAAGCTAGAGTGAGTACATACGAGCACACAGTATACGTATGATTATAGACATATATATACATATATACATCTGACTGCGCGGCACAGACAAGCTGGAGTGAGATTGTCTAGGAAGTAAAATTACAAACTCAATGAGTAAATAGTTGTCCAGAAGAGAGTATCATGTGTAGAACCAAAACATGGTGTCCCAGGTCTTCTCAGTAGGATACATAAACAAATATATGTATATTGCATATTTTTGTAATACACATACAGTATGTACCTTGTCCTCTCCCAGCCTATATCTAGTATCTATATATCAAAATATCTAAATATTTACATATATATTAAAGTATGTCCTTGATATTATATATACATATGTAAATATATGTATATATATATTGTAGTAGTCCTCTCCCAGTCTGGCCAACGAGACTCGATAAATGTAGGATACACATACAATACTAAGTATCATGTATTTATGTATGTTGTATATATGTATATGTTATGTATATATATACTATACCTTGTCCTCTCCCAGCCTAGCCACCGAGACGTCATAGATGAAGGATAGACATACAATACTGAGCATCATATATATACGTATATTATATATATATATGTTGAATACTATACCTTGTCCTCTCCCAGCCTAGCCATCGAGACGTCATAGATGAAGGGTCCCTAGGGTTAGTGTGAATGTCCTCATTCCTATATATATCTCAATATATACCGTGTATATGGATATACATCACCTATACCGAGTTTGGAAGTGTCTCCAGTATCATGGTATCTACGCTCAGAACATAAATATACAGAGAGTAAATATAATATATAAAATATACAATACAATGTAAACACAACCATGTATATCATGTCAAGAATACCTATCTCTCCTCTGTCAATGTCTCCCATGACATGGTATCTAGACTCATATGAAACATATACTATGGTATATTTACCACACTGTATTTCTATGGCATAGAGTACCTCTCTCTCCTCTGTCAATGTCTCCTATGACATGGTGACCAGACTGAGTACATGCACATACAGTGGTGAATAGATAGTAAAGCTCTATGTAACCTATATATATGTGATATGTATTACCTTTCCCTCTTCTGATACAATCTCCCATGTCATGGTATCTAGGCTCAGGACATGCATCTTCAGAGGGTATGCCTCAGACCGGCAGATGTAGACCTGGGATCAATCCTATATATATATATTCCTCTATACTTGTATGCACACACACACACATATATATATATATGTTGTATACAAGTGAAGACTCAGTGTAAATTCTCTATATATAGAGGATAGGTCTCAGGCCGGCAGATGTACACCTGGGTGAGACAATGCCACAGTAATTATCTATATAATATGAGACAGTGATTAGACTAAAAGCGATAAAGTATTTGTTCACTGTCAACATATACTTACCTTCCCATTGATACACACTGGGTCTGACCCCATGTATGGAGTCTGACCGTCGGCTGTTCTGAATCCCCCTCCCGCTACTCTCTCTCTCTCTCCTCTCTCTATCTCCTCTGCTTCCTCTCCCAGCTCTGGCTTGGTACTATCTACCTCAGACAGGGAGAGTGAGAGTGTATCTGTAACCGTTGCCTCCGTCACAGAGTATGACGCAGGACCGGTGCTTGTCACAAGCAGCACGCGGTTGGGACCTGCCGTGTTAGGTAAGAAGCATGTATTGAAGTATGTATGCCTGCATGAGTGATACACACCGTATACACTGTGACCGTTCTGTCATTCACACGGTAACTCACGTATATGTGTACCTACTTGAACGGCCCTGAATCCCAAGTAGAACCGTGTGGGGAGGGGCAGGCGCTGAACCTGTGTCAAGAATAGTGAAATGTACAAAAGATGTATGTAAAAGTGAGTATCAGTATAGAAGTACAACTTCACGAGTATCATTGGGGATAATGTGTACGCAAGTACATGTAGGCTGGATAGAGTCTAAAAACCCGTTAAGGCACCCTGAGTGGAAGCGTAACTATATAAGTACATACAAGTATGTATATATGTAGAAATTCAAGTATATATGTAGACATACAAGAATAAATATAGATTTTTGAATAGATATATACTAAAATGTATACGTACCCTGAGTGGAGACGCCGCAGACTCGAACGCCCCTGTCTCATGCAGGGCGAGGAATGTTGGGATGGCATTCGTCAGAAAGTACTCCTGAGATGATAAGAGAGACAGACGGAGAGAGAGTATGTGAAACTGTTATTCAGATCAGAAGGTAAATACTCCATATACATATATAAGGTTCGTACCGGTCCGAACTTGCTAGGGTCCTCCCCTTCCATACTGTCCCCACACTCTTTGTAGCACAGGGTGAGTGTGTCTATTACACACTGGGGGACGCCCTTGGAGACAGGGCCAGACAGACCTGGGATGGGTAATATATATATGTATATATATATATATATAGAGAGAGAGAGAGAGATCCACTGGGGGACGCCCTTGGAGACAGGGCCTGAGAGGCCTGGGGTATGTCTACAATCACAAAATATGTGCTGGGTATTGAAGTACCATGCTCTTATTACATCGACAGAGAGGAAAGTAATATGGCAAGTATACTCAACCACAAGCCCAAAAACGCCTGGGGTAGTATATGTATACAATACCACAAACTACTTGTCTGAGAGACGCCTATACGTCTATACACTAATAACGAATTACTATATACATATAGAGGCATACATGGGAATTCACGTATGGCTCCTCGCTTGAGAGTCCCGTCCTTGGCCAGATAGTGATGGGCCAGGCAGAAACAGGTGCCATTATAGAGCTGAGGTCAACATATATATATACTATATGAAATATGAAATATGAAGTCTAATAGCTAAGAAGAATGTGTATACATACTATTGTATAGTCCTATATAGAGTTCCAGACAGTATATCCAGGTATACATTCTTAGGTAGATACTATGTGAAATCTTATAAATACACATAATACATACATACTATTGTATTGTTCTGTATAGAGTTCCAGGGCAGGCAGAAACTGGTTCTGATGCATCACTTTGCAATGCCTCCTGTATATACATATAAATGTGAATATCTACTGTTATGAGTCATCCCAATGGCCATGGTGGGTACCACTAACACCATTCATACCACATATATACTAATACATATACCGCTTTTATCCTTATTCTCCTCTACACAAAGTTGTGTGAATCTACCTCCTGTTTTGAAAGCTCCCAGTGGCCAGGCCTTGTACTGGACCGAGGGTGGAAGGGGACGACAAGACTAGCAAAGAGACCCTAGAAGGTGAGTATATACGAATAGGGGTATATATATGTATACAAGACTAGCAAAGAGGCCCTAGCAGGTCAGAATACAAAGTAGGGTACATATATAGATAGAGAGAGAGAGAGAGAGAGGTAGGGGACGACAAGACTCGCAAAGAGGTCCTGGCATGTGAGTATGCGAATAGTATAGAAGACAAATAGATCAATATAGATAATTATTTGGTATTTGGACTATAGGATATATATACCTCTGTGGCGATCTTGAAAGACGTGTCTGGTGTTGTCTATAGTAGTATATATGTATACAAATTAGTATTCATACCTCTGTGGCTATCTTGAATGGCGTCCACCAGGGCTTATCCCCAAGGTTAGAGATACCCTGTGCTAATAGCTCGGCTAAGACAGGGCCGTTGACAACCATATCGTAATTCCTGTTTGTTAAGGGTATATGGAGGGAGAGAGAGGGGTGAGGGACTGTGCTAATAGACCGGCTAGGACAGGGCCGTTGATAGACTATATCGTAATTCCTTTGAGTTAAGGGTATAAAAAGAGAGAGCGAGAGTCTTTACCTGGCCGGGTCCAGCACATACTCGAATATGGGGTGTCTGATCACGGCCTGTTTCTCATCATCAGCAGAGTCGGCCAAAGCAGTGATGATGTCCTATTGATAAGAGAGAGAAATAGATACAATATACGGAGAGAGAAAGAGAGAATTGTAAGGAGTAACCTGTTGGGATGGAGACATAACAACAAATCACGTACCGATAGAAATAGGATATGTCTGCATACACATATATATATATGCATGATAATTAACAGTATGTCTTGGTATACCGTACCGTTGGTTGTAACCGTCTTGTTCTCTCCTCCCTCTCTCCCTCTGTCTCTTCATCTCCTGGTTTCTCTCTCTCCCTCTCTTCCAGACCTTCTATTGCCTCCACGATATTGATTAAGGGTCCAGGAGGAGCAATGGATTTCTCTATTGCCTCCAGTAGTGAGTGGAACGCTGTGAGATTCTCCTCAGACTTGAAGAAATGGCGTCTCCTGGGATGAGGTATATATATATATATATATACAATCTCCTCAGACTTGAAGAAATGCCGTTTCCTGGGATGAGGTACATAAAATTATATATATGTATATGTATATATACACAAATACATAGATATATACTAGTAGATAAACAGATGATATATACATACTAGGGTACACACACATACTAGTAGATATATAGATGTCGCTTCTTCTTTAGATATCTTACACAAAGTGAAGTAAATGAATACCTAAAAGTCACAACGCCCCAGAGATTCATGTCTACAATATATATGTGTATATAGTGAGAGGGTACAATGTAGTGTTAATGTATATGATGCTAATATGTAATTGAAAAATCGTATAGACTGCACGTACTCTCTGTCTGTCTCTGTTTGGATGCAGGAATAGGTGATACAGGCCTGAGAGTCAAAGCAGTGAATATGGATACAAGCTGACTCACTTAGAGACGTATGAGGAGAGATGAAATGCGAATCTTCAATCACACTCTAGTCCCATGTCGAGATCATATATAGTTCAGTACTACAATTCGAAGAGTGATCTCATGTCAATGTGTATGCGGCGTCTCTCACCTGTCTCTATATATATACCTATATATATCTATATATCTATATGTATATACATATTTACACATCACCTGAATGCACTGTACATGCCTGTCACTCCGGGACTGCCCACTGACTCTGGGGTCAGTTTTGTAACACTGATACTACGGATATTTGGATATTTTACACTATACATAATATATTAGACATTATATACATATATATATATATACCTCTCAAGATACTTGGTCAAGTGGTCCACCACTTCTAGCTGGTATGGCACATATGCACGGACATATCTTGCATCAGGCCCATCTCTCTCTCTCTCTCTCGCCCTCTCCATCTCAGGCAGTAACTCGCCTGGAGTTAGATATGTGCAAAGAGAGAGAGGGAGAGAGGGAGAGAGGGAGAGAGAGAGAAAAAGAGAGAGGGAGAGAGAGAGAGAGGCTCTCCATCTCAGGGAGCAACACCCCTGGAGTTAGATACATGCAAAGAGAGAGAGGGAGGGAGAGAGATAGAGAAAGAGAGAGAGTGGCTCTAGTGAGGCATCGGACATCGCACTGTAATACGTATAGGAATGAAGGGTAAGTGTCATACAATGTATGTATGATACATACACATGTGAACAACACTATTACCTAGATCCAGGACTGCCCTCTCTGACACAGCCACGTCACACATAGAAAATATATATATATATGTATCTATACATATACATACTAAGAAATATCTATATATACCATTACCTAGCTCCAGTACTGCCCCCTCTGCCACAGCCATGTCCTCTATATTATATATATACACTAAGACTTTACTATATATAGTGCATATATACTACATAATATTAAGAAGTATAATACTTCCTCATACCTAGCTCCAGGACTGCCCTCTCTGCCACACCCATGTCATACTCCCCTCCCTCAACCTCTCTGTCTTCCTCTGTCTGAAGAGTGGACACAAGAGCATGCACCCTAGTGATAAGTGCAATACGTAGTATAAGAGTATGGTATATAATACAATAGTATACAGTATTACATAGTTATATCTTCCTCTGTCTGAAGGGTGGACACAAGGGCATGAACCATTGTCGTGAGTGTAAGAGAAGGAACAAGCCTGAAGAGTTTTCGCAGTGTCTCTAAAGAATCTCATAAATATGAACTGAAGAGTGGACACAAGAGCATGCTCCCTAGTAAGTGCAATACATAGTATAAGAGTATGGTATACTATAATAGTATATATACAGTATCATATGATATATCTCCCTCTGTCTGAAGAGTAGACACAAGAGCACGAACCCTAGGGGACAATTATAACAAGTATGGAAATGTACTGATTGTATCAACAATATCAGGCCCGGGGCGGGGCGTGGGAGGGGGGGGGACACACACGACATACCTCTGTGTCAAGGTCCTGAAAGACACATCGGGATCGGCTGAGTGAGAGGGAATGGAGTATATGCAAATGGGTATACCTTACATCCCAGTATATAGTAGAACTGAAAGGAAGGGAGAGACACACAGTACTCATGTATACTCTGTAAAAGGGGGAGGGGTTATACAGGTTCCTGTGGCAGGAAAGGAGAGAGTGAGACACACACTCAAAGGAGACAGATGTGTGTTTGGGGGGTAAGGGGGGGGGGGGTATACACACACACAGAGAGACATACATGTATACATACCTGGTCTCCTGATGTCAGGCTCAGGCACAGGGCCCGGTTCTTCTGAGTGTCAGAAGAACAAATCAGTACCAAGTCATATTCATACATGTGCAAGAGACAATACTTCTATATGATAACTCAATACCAAGTATATAAACACTTAATATACTGCACAACACTCACCCATTAGTGACTGGGAGTAATGCCTTGGGTAGAGAACACAATCTACTCTTCAGAAAGATGAGCACAGTGATTGAAACGCCAGACGCTTATAGCGAACTTGGTGGTATATGTAGACTCATCTCTGACCCAGAGTCTGTGAATATGACAGATATAATACTAAAGCTCCAATCATCCGTCTCAATTACCATCATGACGAGAGACCACCGAAATTCATATTCTATTCACGACTATGGTCACAAATGCAAACCAGGGAGAAGATCACATGCTCCTCAAGCTCTCTCTCCCCCTCTCCCTATGGCTCAGAGAACTTAGAGATCACCCTCCAGCTCAGCCACCCTGGCCTCCAGCTCTCTCTCTCTCTCTCTCTTTCTGAGTGTATAGTATCCCTCTTACAGATCTCCCTCCAACTCAGCCACTCTAGCCTCTGCCTGCTCCACAAGGGACTCCAGCTGGGTGAGCTTGGCCCTCATGGCAGCTGGTCTGCGGTTAGATAGTAATACATATATATACATATACTAGGAAGAGAGGGACAGAGAAAATGGGTTAGATATAGAGACACACGCATAAATATATAGGAGAGAGAGAGAGAGAGAGATCCATCAGATGGGAGACAGCTGGCCTAGAGTTAGATCTACACAGTATAGGGTATAGCGTACCCACAACGTACATATATCATATATATATATATATATATATACTTATCATATATATACATTCACTCACCTAGACCCAGGTGGCCACTCCTCGGGCATGCCGTCGGGACCCATCCTAGAGTGAGATATCTATATACATATATAGTCTGTATACATATATAGTAATTACTATATACAGAGAGGGGGGGGGGGAGCAAAGATTTGCGATCACACAGAAGTAGTATGTATATATATATATTACACCACAGTACATATCCATGTGGTCAGGAATACTCATGTAATAGGCCTAGTAGTACCTGATTCCGAAGTCGTCTGCGTCTCCGTCCACTGCCTCAGACACATCAACAACCTGGGGGTTAGACACATATCTACATAGAGGAAGAGAGAGAGATGGAGAGAGACAAAGACAAGTCTCCGTCCCCAGTATCAATTCCCCCAACAAGCAGGGAGTGAGGGGGAAATGTGAACACATATAGGTGTCCAGCCTCCTCAAACAACAATGCCCCAAAACAGAGACATACTATGAGACATACTATATACATAAATGAATAGATATATATATATGCATACCTTCTGAGCCTCTGCCAGCCTCTCCACTCTCCTCTCCTCCACCATCTCACCAAGCACCCAGTCCTGGGTGTCAGTGACAGTATATAAGAATCTAAGATATTCAAGAAGATACAGTCAGGTACCAAGCTCACCAAGCACCCAGTCCTGGGGGTAAGTATATATGACAATGAAAGTATACTCTATTCTACTAGTTCTTCCATTCAAACAGATATAGAGAATAGTGATAAATGAATGTAGATACACCAACAGTATACCTGCAGAGCAATGATGTCCTCTGTCTGCTCCCCTATGCATGTCACCACTCCATCCTCAAACAGACACAGCCTGCGGCCCTGGGAGGGGACCCTAGGGTCACAATCGAGTAGAAACATGCAGGCAATTTTATAGAGTATCTACAACTTCTTCACCTAAAGCCAGCCCAGATGAGGTTGCTATATAGTAATTCATGTTATATACCTAAAGGCGGCGCAGAATGATCTTGTGTCGAGGTTTCAGTCTGTAACGTATAGACAAAGAATACGCATACATATATATGCAATACCTGAATGCGGCGCAGAATGAGCGTGTGTCGAGGTCCTTGTCACACTGGAGAGAGTACCCCAGGGTGTTGTCGACAAGGTTGGAGGCAACCTTGGAGGCGTTGATGTCAAACTGGGGTTAGTATATACATGGGTATATATGGAGGGATAGATAGAGAGAGAGAGAGGGAGAGAGAGAGTTGTCAACCAGGGTGGAGGCAACCTTGGAGGCGTTCATATCAAACTGATATTAGAATATACATATATGAGTATTTATACACAAGAAAAGAGAGAGAGATAGACTCACAGAAACACTGTATATATCCTATGTACACCACCTGCTTGCAGTCTGGGCACATATAGCACAATCTAACAGATACATATATATAAATATATCACAACTGGTGTACCTGCTTGCAGTCTGGGCATGATATGGACAGGAGGACAGGGAGCTGCTCGGTCTGAAGGTGAGAGAGTGCTGACTACAAAAATCTATATTCATACACCATCATACATACTGATATCATATCATACACAATATGTATATGTATACTCTTTATCACCATATCATTACATATTCATTCCTATACTATGGTTCATCCTAACCTGAGCAGCGTCGACCATGTCCTCCTCATTGGTGAACCTAGTCATATTTATATGTATACCATATATATACACTATATATACACATACACACACATATATATATAATGCACTAACCTGAGCTGCATCCACCATGTCCTCCTCATTGGTGAACCAAGTTATATATACTACATATACACTGATTTAATGTATATATACATACCTTTATGTATAAGAATGTCTATATATATATATATATATATACCTGAGCAGCATCCACCATGTCCTCCTCATTGGTGAATCTGGGCAGGATACCCTTGACAGGCACCACAAACTTGGCCTGATATAAGGGGCTAGAGGGAGGGAGAGAGTGGGTCATACCTCCAGATATGCCTCGAACGCCAGTGGTATATATGTATGGATATAGATACATACAGCTAGATACAAATATGTGAAAATGACATACGTATAAAGAAACACACACCTCCAGGTATGCCTCGACCACCAGTGGCATATACTGATAGAAAGATATACATTTGATATTCATAAGATGTATATACATATATATACCTCCAGGTATGCCTCGACCCCCAATAATAAGTATAGATAGATATAAGACATATTTTAATTAATATACATATGTATACACACCTCCAGGTATGCCTCGACCACCTCGGGAGACCACTCGTAGGGCATGACCTCAACCTGGGGTCAGGGATACATTCACACTCACACATACACACATGTGAATATGATATATTTATACCTTAGGCTCGTTATCCACTCCCACAAACAGCATGGGCAGCTGGGGCATGTTGGAGACACTCCGTATAGTAATTAGAGTATATAAATATGTGTGTATGAGTGTAAGAAGCTACCTTTGGCTCATTATCAACTCCCACAAACAGCATGGGCAGCTGGGGCATGTTGGAGACATAGGGCACATTCTCAGGGTCATTGACATCGACAGAGAAGAAGGCACAGCCAGTGACCTGGAATAAGGGTCTAGATGGGGGGAGAGAGAGAGAGTCATTGACATCGACAGAGAAGAAGGAGAGAGAAGGAGAGCGAGAGGATCTGGAAAGAAAGTACAGCCTGTAACTTGAGATAAGGTCTGGGGAGAGAATCATAGAGAGAGAGGGAGAGAGAGAGAGAGAGAGAGAGTCAGTTATATATTCCAATATCTAACTACTTCCAATATACTATGTACATGTATAATAGTCTAACTTAGTCCACAGTGGCTCCATCTCCTCCATGAGTGCCAGTGTCATATATGTATATAATAGTAGATATTACTAGACATACATATACATACTAAATATACGTATGCATACTATATACACACCTTAGTCCAGAGTGGCTCCATCTCCTCCATGAGTGTCAGTTCCATATATACATATATTTATAAACATACAGTGAAATGACCACTATATTACACAAAAGAGTGCAAGACTATCTATCAGTACACATACAATATATACATACCTTAGTCCACAGTGGCTCCATCTCCTCCATGAGTGCCAGTGCCTCGGGCTGGAGGGTGGCATCATAGACCATCACGACCTAGGGATAAGATATACACACATATATATATACATGAAACAAAGAGAGAGAGAGAGAGAGAGAGAGACTTGGGCTGGAGGGTGGCGTCATACACCATGACGACCTGAGTGTTGGATGAATATAGTGGAGAGAGAGAGGGGGAGAGAGACTAAGGGTGCATCATATCTGGTAAGAGAGAGAAAAGAGAAAAGAAGAAGGGGGGGGGGGGGGGGGGGGGAGAGGGGGGAGAAAAAAAAAAAAATAATGAAAAAGAAAGGGGGGGGGGGGGGGGGGGGGGGGGGGGGGAGATTATGGAGAGGGAGATACTGATACTGATACCGATACTGATGTTTAGAGTTATATCACGAGTCATCATCATGAGTGTATATACAACACGTACAGTAGGCCTATACGTTCTGCCTTATCCTTGGTCTCCCTGTACATCTGGAACTGGGGGGTTAGATACGTATTCATATATATATATATATATATGTATGTATAAAGAATATACAGAGAGAGTATGTTTAGGGTATACAATGACTTACCTTTGGTCTCCCTGTACATCTGGAACTGGGGGGTGAGATAGATATGTATCATATAGCATGACATTATCCATCATACATACATGTGGGTGTATGTGTAAAGGATGTATATCAATAATATGTGTGCTAACATGAAACAATATATAATACGTGTCATAAATACCTGAGTGAACAGGACAACGTCGACCAGACAGAAGTATATCTATTTACACACTATATATATATGCATACATATATTCGGTATACAATTATTCTATATATACATATGGCTGTGTGTGTGTGTGTGTGTGTGTGTGTGTACCTGAGTGAACAGGACCACATCCACCAGACAGAAGTAGATGCCGCTGATGCTGGGGGTGAGAGGCACAGATAGGAGGTGGGGGAGGCACACTTAGGGGGTGAGTGACATACATAGGGGTAGGGAGGCATAGATAGTGGGGGAAGGATAGCATAGAAGTCAGAGACAGATAAATTGATATATGATAGGGTAAGACATGAAAGGGCGGATAGAGATGGGTTATGGGTAAGGGGGTCAATGTATACTCAATAATATCCAGAAAGTCACCACTTTACCACTCATTATGGGAACACACCAAGGCATGGTCTAATATATATTCATCACTTTACCACTCATTATGGGAACACACCAACGCATAGTCTAATATATAATCTTCACTTTACCACTCACATCTGTGTTGGCAGGGCATTGGTCAGGATGGCACCTGAATGTGAGGGGCTAGAGAGAGAGAGAGAGAGAGAGAGAGAGAGAGAGATGAAAAAGGCATTGGTCAGGATGGCACCTGGTGGTAAGAGAAAGGGGAGAGAGTGAGTGGCGAGAGAGAATGAGGGAATAGGGTTAGGAGAGGGTGATATTGAGAAATGAACAACTCTATGAGATGGAGTTGAGAAGGAAAGACCGGAAGAAGAGAGAGAGAGATGCGACACTCACCTAGACAGTTTGTGACATCCCCAATGATCCAGTTGATGAGGAAGGCATAGGATATGGAGGAGACGCTCTGCAGCCTAGGGATTAGTTGATAGGGGGGGGGGAGAAGAGAGAGAGAGAGAGAGAGAGAGAGAGAGAGAGAGATGAAGGCATAGGATATGGAGGAGACGCTCTGAAGTCTGGGATCAGAAGATACACACTATGAGCACACATAGGATGGGAGGGGGGGGGGGGGCAACAGAGAGAGGGGACTGCATAAGATATAGAGAAGACACACACTCTGAAGCCAAATGGTAAGCAGTGTACTGCAATGTAGACGAGTGGAGAGAAGGGGAGTGGAGGGTGTAGAATGTGGATGAATAGTACTACTCATGTAGATATATAATGTGGGGTTGGGCGTAGAGGGGGGGGGGAGAGCGAGGGAGAACAAAGTAATATGAAGGATGAGGGCACAATGTCATGTCTAGGGGGAATAGATATATGTCATGAATGCATATACTAGGTATACGAGGAAGCAGACAACATAACAAAAGGACAGGAAAACGTCTTTCGGTCTAGGAGAATACAGGCCCCACATTGTTATCGAGAGATAGAGAGAGCGAAGACTAAGTGTCCAAGGCTGGAAAGCTAGAGACAACGGTACGCAAGGGGGTGGAAGAGCTTGAAACAACAATGATTCGATGTGATAAATGTATGTATATGCTCCCTCTCACCTGTAGTTCTTGAGGATCTGTGGGAACTGTGCCACTATCCAGCACATGACTGATAGCAGTCCACATGTGAAGGAGACTAGGTAGGCCACATTGCCAACCTGGGATGATATGACAGAGATTGCATAATACCTTTAGATATCTGTTAGTATATGTTGGAAGGGGGAGGGGGGGGATGTATACCAACCCAGTGACGCATACATGCTTGTATCTCAGTCAATATCCAGTAATGCGAGACATAAGAAGAGAGATCTCACGAAGTCAGTGTGAATAAGAGTGAGAGTTATCCCTACTCCATCTACTGCGCATACCTCCACACATTGCCCCAGATACGTCAGCCACTCATAGTACTGTGCACCCCCACTGGTGTCACACTGCACCTGGCCCAGCATATAGGTTGAAGAGACGCATTGACGCACCGAGAAGATCAAACGCAAAGGTTCAGTGTATACCGGTATAAGTGGGATTCGAACCTGCGCACTCAATGAATAATAGAGTGTCGCAGCTAATACATATGTGTAACGCAAAAACTCCGATCGGATGCCGGTTCTCCGATTCTTCTGTAGATTGGATTGATGGTCTCTTGTCCCCCGCCTTGGTAACCGCTGATCTCTCAAACACTACTGTTTGACCACATAATCCACCAGAGAGTAACATTGTGCAGATTTAGTGATGGAATCCGGATCTGGGCCAGTCATTCAGATGCCCAAACAAGACATCGATGCTTACATGGTATGCCCCCCCCCCCCTCCCTCTCTCTCTCTCTCTTACCATATCTAACATGTCCCTGATGTATTTGCTGTGTCTCACCCCAGGGCCCATCCTGTGGGAAGGTGAGGCTGCAGCCTTGCTCCAACTTCTGCTCAATCCAACAGACAGCCCGCCAGTTCAGGGTGGTGCAGCTCTCTCACCCAGTCAAGTCAGTGAGCGAGGGGGAGAGGCCGAGTGAGATCACTGGCATCAGCTGGGCACATGACAACCCCGGTGCATATGTTGTGGCATCACGTGCAGATGGATTCGAGGTATATATAGCAGTGCTCTGACTCAGAGTCAGAGTCTGACTCTATATTATGTGTGGACTCTATAATGTGCACAGAGTACATTAATACTCAGGACACATTATACTAGGGTTGCTGAGCACTTGCTCGCTTCTTGACATTTCAAACAGATATAGTAAACTCAAGTATGATACCAGACTAGTATTACCAGTGGTATACATATTGGATCTCTAACTGAAACTCTGAAAACAGTCTCTCACGACACAGGTTGATGAGATATAGTAGAATGTATATAGCAATATATTACACGTATTCAAATATCCTAAGTCAATGCTTTTGATACCTCCTCACGACACAGGTTGGAAAGATACCGACCACTGAGGAACAACAGGAGTCCACGTACGTCCATTTATTGACAATATATAAAGTGTATACTTAACGGTATATGGATTGTACTGACACATGGCTCTCACTCTATATAGGGTTTCCTATCCACCTCAGTCATTTGGATGCGATGCCATTAGTATCACGTCGGTCAGAGTAATTATGTGTGTCCAGTATGACACTTCTTCTACATCAGATTGCAATGAGAACACACACACACCCATATACGTATATGAGCCTTCTGAATTACAGTTTAAAGACCATATATACAGACTCATATAGAGTGTTTGTGTATAGAGTGTACCATTAATGACTCCAGTCCTACATTCACCCTCCCTGACGATCCCGAGATTGTCTGTATTGAGCACCATCCATCCATCCCCAACTGTGTGCTTGTGGCTGGAGGGGACGCTGAAGTGTATTCCATTGACACTGTCAGTGGTGCTTGCGTCGGTCTTCACAAGGCAGATCATCCAGGTATACTACGCATAAGACATCTACGATATACGTACAGGAACACTATACCATACTATACAATGTGTACAAGTCATAAATTTCAGGTATACAATGTGTACCGTATATATGTAATACACTTGCTTTGTACCACCTTCCATGTATCATTTCTTGCATGAGTTCTCCCCTCCGCTCACCCTAGTTGTGGAGCTTGTCCTGTCCACTGCGACAGAGTCCAGTCCTCTCAGAGTATGCATTCTCTCAGGCACACACGTACTCAGTCTCTTGAAGGTGTGTCTCAAGGGTCCTGTCGATCAGGAGGGCATAGTGGAAGTGTATCCAGGGATGCATTCTCGTGACAAGACCCCCTGTACCGCAGCTGTGTTTGATCCTGAGAATAGGTATGAGACTGTATGTATACATGTGATAGTATACTCGATACATACTATAGAATATATATGCCTCATAGAATGCTTGTGTCTGCATACTCTATATACACTTCAAGTAAGTTACTTGAAGATCAAGTAACACTATTGGAGTGACAACAGTGTTCTGCAAATTCCAGTAGGTATCTGAGTGGTTGTGTCTGTACTCACTATATGACCCCAGTGACAGACTGCTGCTTGGATTTGGGGCCCATGTGGCCTCTTTTGACATTCGAACCGAGCCCTGGGTTGCACTGCATGAGAACACACTGTCAGAGGCTGAGGTAACTCCATGCATATACATGCTACACAATGCTGTGTGCCTCCACAGCTGTTAGGAACACAACGTTTTGCATGTTACCCGTTCTGTTGTAATAGTTGAAATCGTTCCCTCTCTCTATCTGGTTCAATCAGCAGGGAATGTTCTGATACTCATCCACAGGCTACTGTCACCGGAATATCCTTCTTTCCGGGTTCCCACGGACAGTTCGTTACATGTGACAGTGGTACGCTGGTACTGAGCAAAGACACCCCTATATGATAGGTATATGTACAACTATATCCGACTCACCCTAGCTGGCAACGTCAGTCTTGGCCATGTTGACACGGCAGGGACACTGGAGCATGTATACCACTCCAAGACACCCCTAAAGGTATTTGCCCCAATATATACACATTTATAGTATGTTGCATAATAGATGATACACTTGTGTATATATCCACATACCATATCTCACTCAGTACGTGGTGGCCCTCCCCTCCCACTGCTGCTGTAACCCAGCTGAGTGTGGGGGCACCGCCTCTCTCTCCCAGTCCCCCACCCTACTGTGCTCCCACAGTATGCTTCTGACACACACAGATGGCGCAGTGGAAGTCTACTGTGGCCGCCAGAACAAGGTAACATACACGCCTATTCTATGTATGTAACGGTACCTGACACGATCTCAAACCAGGCCACTCCCATTGAGACAAGAGCAAGCGAGTTCAGGAAGATATGGTCGGGTCCTGTCCGCCTCGATCCGTCCGTCCTATCGTATTTCGCTGCTTCTGCCTGTGTAAAGACAACGCCTGTCAAGGACGGACACGGGACTGGCACCCTACCCAATGGTGCACGGGCTACTGGCACCTGGAAGAGTGGCCTACTGCAGGGTCAGGGATCGTGTACAAGACTGGATGGTTCCACATACGTTGGCAACTATGTCGACAGCCGGGAGTGCGGACAGGGCACCATGACCTACCGCTGTGGTTCAGTGTACACGGGTGAGTGGAAGGACGGGGTGAGAAGTGGACGTGGCAAGACGGACTGGGGGAATGGGTGTGTGTATGAGGGAGAGTGGGCCAAGAACGTCATGTGGGGACAGGGACGGCTTACATACCCCACCGGCTGTATATATGAGGGAGCGTGGAAGGGCAACAAACAGCATGGGATAGGAAGACTGACATTCGAGAACGGAGACTACGTGGTGGGAGAGTGGAAGAACGGAGAATTTAGTGGCCCGGTCGACAGTGGAGATATGTCTCCACGCATTCGGGCGCTAGACAACACCACTCTTGAGACCATAGTAGTGGATCAGATCAACCTACCCTTCGGAGCGAGCCTCGGTGACCTCTCTGACAAGCACGGGCCTATGAGCATTGAGCCCCTCCACACCTATGTCCTCTACATGCCTGATATGGGAGAGACACGCCTGGCCCAGTTCTGCGAGTCCCTGCGCTCTCTCTCTCTCTCTGTCCTTGACCTGAGCACCGTCAAGAACCCCAGTGCTCTCAAGAGGGAGATGGCCAAGGGCCCCCAGGTGGTGGTGTCTCCCCACTATGTGATCAAGGCGAGACCTGGGTTAAAGATGCACAAGGTGCACATGGGGGTGTGGAGGGGCATGGTGAAGAGAGGGGTGACTCCCAGGGTGTTCATGTGTCTGGAAGAGGTATAATGCTGGTACCAATAGTATTGTGTCCAATGTGGTGCTCATAGTGTAATATATATCCTATTTGCTAACCCCCAGGCCCGTGTTAGAGAGTATGAGCAGCAGACTCGTGACAAGTACACCGACCTAGCCACCATAGTCAAGGAGCACTACGTGGACAAGGTGGCTCAGGAGACACAGGCAGAGATCAGAGAGAGAGGTGAGGGAGTAAAATTTGTCACCATTGGTCACACCAACCTATTCTATCTGTTTGGATATCCATATATACTATAAGTTGTATATTGCACTGACCCCAGGTGACACCCTGCAGTGCATCCCACTGAACAGGTACTTCCAGGAGGTATGGCCTAGTACCATTGGGAAGTGAGGAAGGGGTGGGAGTCCCACTGGGACAACTTAGACCACAAGTACTCGTTGCCATACTTATCAAGTGATATTTAATCACTGACTTGCGAAGACTGGATCGTTTCTCCGCACCCATGAACACATGAATAGACAAGACTCTTGTCACGAGAGTATATGTGGAGTAATAATTACTCAGTAATACCAATGCATAAGTGGATAATTAGCCGTCACGCTTCTGAGACGAATTAGACCCATCAAAGACTCACGAACTGCATCTATAACCTAAACACTCGACACCCAACCATTGTGGAAACAACTAAAAGAACATACAAAACAGACACACAAAGAACATCTCGATACATCTCCCTGGTGGAAACAATCTCTCTCTCTCTCTCTTTCCACTTGACGTTCACCGCCTGGTGAGTGCAGAGAGACTGCCTCCCATGCTGTCTCCCTTGGGGTTAGATGGAATATTCATCGTTGTATAGTACAATAAGGATACATATATACTGGTGTGATATTGATATATAAACATAAATGTGTGTGTGTATGTGTGTATGTAGTGCAGAGAGGCTGCCTCCCATGCTGTCTCCCTAGGGGTTAGAAGGAAGAGAATGATACAAATCAGTATATGGTACGCTATATACATAGACACTATATAAACACTATATAAACATATCTAGTGCAGAGAGACTGCCTCCCATGTCTCCCAAGGGGTTAGAACAGTGTATAATTGTATACTATACATGCAATATGCAGTATACGTAGTATGTAGTATGTAGTATGTAGAGTAGAAAACGATAATAATGTACAAAACAAATGGGTAAGGCATGGAAATGGTGTGGTGATAATGAATCGTATCCACACAATTCAACCAAATATGTGTTACAAATACGTACACATATTCTGGATGTATGTATAATATACACACAGAAGATGCCATACCTTGTTGCCCTTCTTGGATGATGTCTTCTTGAGGGCACTGGGGGTGAGAGAGAGTAAGAGAGAATGGTAGAGAGAGACAGAGATGCCCCAGAACAATTACATATGTAGACGTAATAATACCATAGAGTATCATAAATGTAAAATATACTATCCATACCTAGATGTGAGGTGTCCAGCATATGCCCTGTGGAATGACAGTTTGAGACTTCTCTAATCATACATGGACTATATACTGAAAATAATTCATAATAGCAATATTGGAAATGTACCTTGATGTGAGATGTCCAGCGTATGCCCTGTGGAATGACAGCTTGTCAGACAGGGAGTCACGCTGGGAGGACAGCTCTCTGTGTTCCCTAGGGATAAGCAATAAATATAGAAAGAGAACTTGACGAACAGAGAGAGAGAGAGCGAGAGAGTCACACTAGTGATCCAAAGGAATAAGTGCTATACTATGCACTGCACAAAACTAGAGAGAAATACACTCACTTCTTGAGATCACTGAGTAATACACTGAGTCCCGATGCCAGTTGGGCCAGTTCGTCTCTGTTGAGTATACATACATATATATACCACTATATCTACTTACTTCTTCAAGTCACTCAATAGTACACTGAGTCCTGATGCCAACTGTGCCAGTTCGTCTCTGTTGAGTCTATGGAGGTTGGAAGCAACGGGACCTGGGGGCTCAAAGACCTGACAGTAAGTATATATATATACATAGAGAGAGAGAGAGAGGTTGGAGGCAACAGGGCCTGGGGGCTCAAAGACCTGAGGGTGAGCATTTATATATATATATATATATATATATATATAGAGAGAGAGAGAGAGAGAGAG
>BDIP01000016.1:9071-46807 GCA_003568945.1 Kipferlia bialata
ATGTATATATACATACACACATATATATATATAGGTGTACTCGATATATCCATAGTCACCTGCCATGCCCAGCCCCATGGTCATGGAGGTATCTATATACAATATACATACATGTATATTGTATAGATATACATAAGTATGAATACAGTGTTGGTCCCATGGATATGTATGTTGGTATCTGTAAATTTCTCTCTCTTACCACACATTACATATATTTGTATACATATTCTATGACTAACCCTAGGACGCCCTTGCTGCCCCCGATGCAACACAGCATACTTTCATAAATGTAGTATATACCATACGGATGTATGTATATAGAATATGAGGTACAATTATCTGCTGACACCAGGAGGCCCTTGCCGCCCCCGTTGCCCCCGGTGAGGCAGTGGCAGTGGGAGAGGTCACTGCATTCAGCATGACACTGGGGTGCATGGCAGGTGATAGTGTAGAATCTACACTGTAGATGATATATATATACTATTGTTATATGTTATTATATCCTAATACCATTCAGCATGACACTGGGGTGCATGGCAGGTGTGTGAGAAGAGTACAAGTATTACTGCACATACATATTTATAGACATACCATCCACTCTTACACCAGGTGGCTGTTCCATGTACAATAAGCTGAAGTCTTCATGTATACGTGTGTGTTTGTGTGTTGTATAGCCTCACCCCAGGCGGCTGCTCCAAGTACAATATGGAGAAGTATTCATGTATAAGTTTATGTGTGCTGTATAGCCTCACCCCAGGCGGCTGCTCCAAGTACAGCCAGATGGACAGAGAGGCCAGGCTCAAGATGGCCAGAGACCACATCACCAACGAGCTGGCTAGGAGGGACAAGAAGACACCAGGGTGCGTGTGGTGCATATGGTTCAGTGTATGTGTTTTCTCCTCCTTAACTCTCACCCCAGCTTCTACCACACTGCTGTCATCGATGGATCTAGTGTGCTAGAGGGAGAGGTCGGGTGTAAGGCACTGCCCTTAGGTGAGTGAAGGACGTCATATATACTGGTTTATCCATCATTTTGTATGCGATTCTAGGTCACGAAGTTATAGTATGTAGAGAGTCTGCATACGGGCAGCTAACCCCAGGCAATGCGGCCATCTACAGACAGGCCGTGCCCACTCTGTCCAGGGTGTATGCATGTGCCAGATCCACTCTCGACGACAGGGACAAGACAAGGCTCACAATGCTCAGGGTGCTGCCAACCCACCAGGTATACATATAGTCACTATACAATATAGTGTATACATACATATATATAGTCACTATATAATATAGTGTATACATACACTGGAAGTCGTGTACACTATTTGCAGTATATGGCGGTAATCAGTGTATGACCCACTCACCCCCAGTCCCTTCAGGCCGTGTGCTCTCTATTGGTTGCCAATGCTGCTGCCAACCAGCCCAGACTCACATTCACCACAGTCCCATCTGTGTGTGAGGGAGACGAGGTGGAGGTAGGACAAGTGATCATATGTTTATTGTCTTCCTCGCCTCCTTCCTGTCTCTCCCATCAAGGTATCAGTTATTCGTATGGATAACATGAGAATGTATCCACTCTCTCTTCGTTTCTCTCACATTCCAGATGTCTGTCGAAGACGTGTTCGGAGCTGTCCTACTCGCCGATATGCAGGTACAGATAAGATGAATGTTTGCTGTGATATGAATATACTATCATTTCACATATCATCCTTATGTTGGTCAGATATACAGGTACAGTATTGAACATTACAACACTTATCTCTATATCAGCTCAATTTGTGTCTTCGATTGTATTGGTTACACAATACCAATCCTCACCTCAGGATGAGCTGAAGGTTGTTGTATATGATAAGAATCGCTGTTACTAGTATTGTATAACTATCAATAGTCTGACCCCCTCAGGATGAGCTGAAGGTTGTTGTATATGATATTATACTTATCTAACTATTTATCTGAATATGGTAAGAATTGCTGTTACTAGTATATGTGACTATCAATAGTCTGACCCCCTTAGGATGAGCTGAGGGTTGTTGTCAAGACCGGCCCAGCCGATGGGGCCAAGGAACTGCACGCACAGTACCAGAGTGACATGGCTGCATACAACGAGGTATAAAGTAAATGATGATATTTATGTATATATTTACATGTGACATACATGTATCATTCAATGAGGTGTGTGTGACAAGTTCAATAGTATTTATTCTCACGAGTTCTTGTATACGTGTGTGAAGCATTGTATACTATATCCAACACGCTGACTCTAAATACCAGGCCTCTCTTGCCGAGGGTGATGTAGATGCTCCTGAGGAGCACGAGGGAGAGGGAGAGGCAGACAGTGAGGAGGACAAGAAGTCCAGCAAGACCCCCGTCCCCCCTTCCTACCCCAGTATCGGACATGCCGACGGGGTCTCATGGTGCCCGGTCAAGCTGATTCAGGTACAGGCACAATAACACCATATAGTGATATATTGATGACTTCAATGATACCTTAGCTACATGTACTGAGAGGACATGTATAATGGTGCCTAGTCAAGCTGATTCAGGTACATATACCAATAAGGACACATGAATGAATACAAATATGCTATACTGACGTAGTGACATGTCTAGCTGGTATATGTACCCATTCCAAGCAGGATGAAGCAGGATTACGTATACACACACACACACCCATCCTTACCTCCCAGGTCCTGAGTGCCATGGAGGTTGCCACCATCGCTGCCTCCCTCCCCAGCCTTCTGGTGCCCATGGTGGGGGCACTCGTCACTGCTAAGAAGGCGTGCTCAGGTATGGACCTCACATTTTGTATATGTAGTATACGTCGCATACATTATATATATATAGTACATATATTCTATTTGGTGTATGTGCACTCTTTGATACCCTCCCACCCCCCAGGCAAGGCCAAGCTCTACAAGGGCTGCATCGACGACTGTCTCTCGCTGCTGCACACTCTCTACCGCTCTGCACCCCAGGACGAGGAGAGACCCAGCTGTGAGTGGCTGTATGAGAGCGGGGTCAGGGAGAAGCCTGTGGTGAAGGGCGGCTTCTGCTCCCCCGCTGTGCAGGGCCAGAGTGCAACAGGGGAGGTGGTGCAGGGCACGTGGCAGACAGTGCTCAAGGAGGGCAAGAGGAGGATGGACCCCAGGTGTGTATGCATGTATATATATATGTGTGTGTGTGTGGTTGCTAACATGTAGGTACACCCCTGCGTACAGTGACCTCAACCCTGAGCTGGTACACCTTCTGCAGCAGGTCAGTGCCGCTGACCTCGTTGTGTTCAGGGAGTAGAACAGAGGGAGAGGGGGGGGGGGGGGGGGGGAGAGAGAGAGAGAGGGGGGGGGGGTAACACCGATACAGGGGTATAACATTTAATGTGTAAATCACACATGTGTCTGAGTGACAGAGATAATTAGTAGGTTGCATGGGCAATGGCCACCAATACAGCATATGTTGACAAGTCCCCACAGTCCTGATTCAGCCCTTAAACACTCCCATATGTCAGTATACTACTACATACACACATATCCATCCTACCAGTACGTACATCCACAGAACACTACCCATTCGATCACGGACAGGCATTGGAAAGGAGAGTGAATCAGGGTTTCGCAAATTAGAAATAAGTCTTGTGATTAGTGATCACAAATCCTTAAGAACTTTGCTATTAGTTATTAATGTTATTAGAAGTTAGCTTAATAGCAGAGATAAACCCTTTAGTTCACCAGAATATGCAATATACAGCCTGATTTAGCAGAAATATCCTCGATTTAAGGTAAATCAAGTGGATATACCCCTAAATCAGGTAGATATTTTTGCCTTAATCACATCTTAATCACAAGGATTTACGTCGCTGTGATCACGTTATTAAGACCCCTAATAGCAACTCACTATTCCTAGCAAAATCACACAAAAACAGCAACCCTGGAGTGAATGACGCCGAGTCTGAGCCAAAAGGGTGTAGTAAACAAATTGTGTTTTCGCTGGTTACTGAAAGGGTGTAGCGAAGCCTTAACTGAAATTGTCATTGTCATCGTAACACGGTGGGTAATTAGAGTATTTATATATTTACTCCGCCCTCTTGGGATGAGTGGACCAGTGGATCAAGCACATCTCACTTGGAATCTCATAGGACAGGATCGAGTTGTCCCCAAAGGCACACATCTCTCTGTTCCTGTCCCAGTGTAGAATGGGGGCAGATACCCACTTGTCACTGACAGGACAGTACTCCATCATGTCACCGTAGCAGTCCTTGCCAATCAGCCTTCTGCCAAGGGTAACCAGACTTCTGACTCCAGAATCCCCAAGAGACAAGCCTTCAACTCACACACCCTGACTAGGGTTGTACGACATGAGGTGTTGTGGGTACCGTCCAACTGGGTCTGACTGTGTGCCGTACATGTTGATTCTAGCATGGTGTCCAATGACATGTCCCACTCCTGCTACAGATGCAGTGGTAGTGACACGCACAGTGGGGTCACAGGGTAGGCGGGTCCATTGGTCAGTATCAGGGTGGAAGCTGGGTGTCAGAATCAGTTGACTGTGTATACACATCACATGTAGGCTGTGAATGATCTGTGTCATATATAGCTGTATGATATCGCGGTCTGGGTGGTCAAACACTGTATATAACACTGAGTGGGAGAATACGAGTTACCTGTGAAACTCTGTGCACCACTGACAGTCACTCTCCGCACACATGCTGAGGTCAACAACACCAGCCTTCTTGTCGCCCATAGAGGGCGTAGAAGTGATGACATACATGGTCTCCTCGATAGCAAAGGCACTCACTCTGATGGCCCAGAAAGGGGGACATAGGCCTTCATTCTGAGAGGTATACCCAGTGAACTCTCTCTCTCCACTTGGGAACCTCTGTCCCTTCCTGACCTCCTGCCACTCGAGTGTGTCAAGAGACATGCTGAACAGTCTGAATACACTGGAGGATGGTGTCTGCCCATCACGTGCCACAGGTGCACTGTCTGCAGGAACAATAGCACTAGATCGAGTGAAGTCAGGCACCAGTGCAAACACGTAGAGTCTCCCCTCAATGACACATGATCCCCTGGGTCCCTCGCACTCTAGCTCTCTAGGACACTCCAGTCTGTCAAAGAGCAGACCCTGCTCAGAGTGAGACACAATGTAGCACCAACCTGGCACTGTGTCCAGGTGCTCTGGCTGCTTGCCTGGGTACTTGAACCCCACAGCCAGGTTGTCACCTATGTTGACTATGTCAGATAGGCAAGGGTGACCGCCCTTTACTCTGTAGCCAGGGTGCTTTCCCTGTGCCTTGGGTACTAGGGTAGGGGGAAGGACACACACTGGATCACGGAGGGTACCTGCTTTAGAGTCATTGATGGGCTGGGTGCCGAGATGGCGGCATGTTCCCCAACTGAAGGGTCAGGGGAGCACACACCGTATATATACCCATATACGCTGCGTATGCAACATATACTCCAATAAAGCACGTACCGGAGACGCTTCAGGGACACCTTATCACCAGCAGTGTAGGTGAAGTCCAGGCGACACACGTACTTGCCGACACTCGACTCCACTGCAAATGAGCACACACATATGAAATACGCATTCTTGACAGATTTTTCAAGCATATCCAGTATTGTAAACATGGGCAGTAGGTACATAGTACCACTTACCTGAGTTCTGGTTGTGCTGCCTCCATGAGCGGCCAGTGAAGAGGGACAGCTCTGTACAGAGCATATACACTGATGCATACTCTCTCTTGACCATCTGCCCATCCTCCCATAGGGAGAGTGGTAGATCCACCTCTGGCTCTACCTCCAGGGCATCTGTGGAGAAGCACTTCCTGACATGGTCACTGAACTCAGTGGGACTCAGTCCCTGTGCCCAGTCTCTAAGGTACTCTGTGACTGTAGATGGGTCATCATAGTAGAGAGCCTTGAGTAACTGGGGCCGCTCCTTGTTGGGGTCTAGGTAGTGCACAAAGCTGTTGAGGGCCTCCGTCGCCTTATAGTTGTCGGGTTTGTAGCTGTCCAACACCTAGCAATGAGTCAACCATAGCGTCGTCAGTCTAGTCTGTAATCATAGTGTGACTGGTTACCAATTATGCTAGATACTAACTGTAGCACCTGTAGGAATGCATCTCTTGACATGGATGCCAATTGTACATTCCTTACACAGGGCACCACTTGACCACCGAGAATATAGACCTCAGACATCAGCAGAACCTCCCTGTGACACAGTGTGCATGGGGGGCTGTACTGCCCATATCTCGCAGGATCAAAGTGAACTGGCTGTAAGACACAAAAGAATGGGAACAGCAGTGTCTCTATGTGTTGTGGATGGTTAAGGACACTAGAGTTTGTTGATATGTCATACTGTACCTGGTCCCGTGGGGCCGGACTCTCTCTGCCCCCCGTCTGTATCAGAGCTAGACTCAGATGTTCTAGGCTCTGACTCTGACTCACCACTGCTAGAACTAGACTGCTCTCCGTCCCCAACCGTAGTGTCACAGCTCTCGCTCTCTGAACCCTTGTCAGCCATGCCCGGACTGAGCGATACTGCTACATTGCTAGATGCCATAACTTCCACTGCCGTAACAGCAGCATTGATTACCGGGGGAGTAACGCTACTGACCGGTACTGTTGGAGCACCTGTGCCATCAAGGAACCAAGCAGGCACACCGGCATACATGGCTGCGTCTCTGAGCCCACCCATCAGCATCGCCTTCATCTGCTGATCGAAGGACACTTCTTGTCTGGGGCCTTCTCTGGGTAGTGTCTTCCACATGTTACAGCACACCAGGGAGAGAGAGTTGGCATTCACGGGGTGGTGTGTGGTGCTGAAGGTTAGGTACATAACATAAGGAACACTATACAGTGGGTGGGGTATGTATAGTATGTCATTCATAGTCCCGACCTCTCTTCCTCGTATATGACAACGAATGGCTGTACTCTACCAGTGTGGACATCAGCACTCAGTTCCTAAGGTAAGATCACAGGTGCACCCACTAGCAGACACAGAGAGAGGAGGAATAGAGACAAGACACACACTGTATGTACACCTGCACTAGAGACTGCATCCCTGGCTGCACCATGCTGTTGCCCTGGAGGTAGAAGCGCTTCACTGTGGTGAGTGTGTGTACACAGCATGTATACAAGAGAATAACTATCGCAACAACCAGGGTAGAAGAAGTATATATAGGTGATATATCAATCAGAAATGAACGTACCATTGGGAAAGCACCTGTGTAGCGATGCCAGTCTCCTTTGACTGAATCCAAGCGTAGTAATTGAATTGCCAGACAGGTCAATGTCTGAGACATCGTCAAAGAGACCAGGCTGGGAGTGAGGGGTAGAGGTAAGGTAGAAGACGCAGTGAATGTACTGATCACATACTCTGTGACAGAGAGCTGACCAAATACTCTACTATATTGCCACACCTGCCCCTTAACCACTGACTCCACATGTGCCACCAGAGCTGCAAACCCCTCTGCTCTCAGTGGGTTTGAGAGAGACTTAAGGGACAGCCTCTCCCGCAGGCCCCTTCTAGTCATGTGGTCACACATGTACCCAATGTTGTCGAGTAGGGGACCAACCGGGTTGAATCTGTCTGCCCTCTGTTCTTGGCACTTCTGTATACATGCATCTATCCTAGACCTCCACTCTAGACCTGGTCCGTCGTCGGGCGAACCCTCACTCGGGTAGAATACCCTCAGGTTCTCATTGTCACGGACAGGCTGGGGGGCGATCCTGTACCTGCGCGTAAGATTCAGTCGCATATACTACAATATGCCAGTATAGTACAAGGATTGGCTACATACTGAAAAGGAATGCACATGTTGTTACTTCATAGTAGTGACTACAGTATCGCAACATTGTGCCCCTGTACCTGTCCATAGAAACATGGGAGGCATGGTCACCGGCTGCCTGGAGCCGAGATCTAGAGGTCAGTTGGGTAAAGTGATGGAAATATAGGAGTATGGGTACTGCCATGTATATGTGTATACGTGTATATGTGTAAGTACCTGATGTATGGGCAGTGATCCCCAGTGTGCGTGAGGTAGTCTCTGTCCATTGCCTTCAAGCCCTGGTACAGTCGGGAGGCATACGCATGACGCTGGGGTCAGCAAATGAAGTACCTATGTGCATAACCCTAGGATATATATGATGTATATGTGTACACCATAACTTACCAGGTCCATCCTCTCTGGACACATTAGGGTTGTGTCATCTGGCAGACTTGGTGTGTACCCGTGCCAGTCGGGACTGTAAAGCAACACCAACCCCTCCTGCCACGTGTCATGGTCTGTGTCTGGGGATAGGACATACTCTATCAGGCCATCAAGACGGGTGACCTCGGCATTGAGTCTGGAGAGATGGTCCAGGGCCTAAATGGTCAGAATACTGGATATACAGGTATGCGTATGACTAAGTATTCATCTAGTCTGAAAGAGATATAACATTAGCAGACATCTCTCACCATCTGAGCCTTTATGCCGTCTATCCTTCTTAGCAGCTGGGCGCAGGTGGGTCTCAGAGGACTGAGGGAGGGATCAGCCTGCAGTGAGAAACCCCACTACCACATATGAAGTAGCATTCCCTCTCACCTATAAGCTGTGATTTACAAAATTGTTTATCTCCAACATCAATTTCTCCAATACCTCATACCTGCAGCATATCGTTCACCATGTCGGGCAGTCCCTTGATACCAGTATGGTCAGTGGTGACAGTCCTATGGTTACACACTTCAGTATGTACTGTATACCATTATATACATTGTAACGCTTGGGTAGATAATGTGGAAGTACAATACACTACTGGTCAGGATGTGTGCAACGGTTAGCAGCTAGGGAATACTAATTACATATAACAGTACTCAATAGCGCAAATCTCTTGCACATACCCGCAGTCGTTACATATTCTCTCCTTCAGCTCTGCCACAGATGTGATGTCACCCAGTACCCACTCGTCCATAAGCATCTGGGGGTGAGAATGGATATACAGGAGAACATAGCATATGCACTTCTGAGAGTCCGATAGTATTTTACAACGACAGTTGAAGTACACGAATTCATCCACACTGGGCGTGATTAGTGTAGTACGTGTGTTCTCTGTATTTACGCCCTTACCTGTGAGAACACAAGACCCATCGACCAGACATCGCTGGGCAGACCGTAGTAGGGGGTCCAACACTGAGTGTCAGAGGAATAAGATAGCAATATAATGTTTGTAGACATGGATAGAGAAACCATTCACATCTAGGACTATATTCATATGCTAGGGAACTAGGTCCCACACTGAGTGCCAGAGAGAGGAAGAGTACATTGCTGGCTGTCGGTATTGTTACACAATCTTCCCATATATATGTGTGTGCTAGTGAATACTGACTAATGACCTCCGGTGCGTAGTACAGCAATATTGACTGAGAATATTCACATTATTGTACATATGCATAGGTATGTATATACCAACACATTGCTGGTATTAGATACAAATACATGCCACTGACCTCCGGTGCATTGTACAGCAGTGCCCCAGGGGCACAGTTGTAACTACCATTCAGGGTGGGGTACAGGTCCTGGGGTGAGAATTATTGAGAATCATTGAGAACTCAACATGTACAGCACGGTTAAGTACAAGTGTCACTCCCAGATATGTATATGTATATGAACATACCTCTTCTTCCTCCTCCTCTGTGGTGTCTGCACAGCTGGCGTCCGAATCACTACTATCCTCCATACTACCCTCTGACCCCTCTCCTATGTCTGGCACCTCTCTGGCCAGGCCCAGATCCAGCCAGGTGGCCTGGGTTAAGACACATAATATACAAATTCACCTCAAATTTAGCCAAGGCTATACATTTACTGTACCATAGATACTATAAGAATTGGTGAAGTCGTAACTTCACTATACCTTTATGTTGCAATGATAAGAATGAGTTGTATGTGTTGCTACTAATCGAACTTTACCTGTGTGTAGGGTGGGACTCTGGGCAGTTCTTCTCCCAGCTGGGGTGAGTACTGGCCAGAAGGATGATGTATTTTATGCATAGTATGCATTAAGAGATATATCATTGTTATCCTTGTGAGGGAATGATAACGGGACACCAACCTGTGTTGCCAGTTGTGGCCTCATGTCGTTGGCAGGCAGGGTATGCACCATGATGTTGTCGGGCTGGGGTTAGCAGGTGTAACAATTTGTGAATACCTGTGTGAGTAATATTATTATGGTATACTATTACCAGTATACACTCTCATATAATGCTCCTTGACATATACCCCTATAGTGTGCTGACTATATACTATTGATACACAGTCACAGTGATAACACAAAGTATACTAGTATACTAGTATACTAGTATACTCTCCATACCTTGATGTCTCTGTGCATGATGCCTGCACTGTGCAGGTCAGACAGACCCCGGATGGCCTAGGGGTCAGAGAGTCAATCAAAATAGCAGGACAGAATACATAATATGATACTAATTTGCATCTCAGACTGAATCTCTATGTACATAGTGAAAACCCAATCATAGGTTTGACTGCTGAATGTTAATAATTACTGCCTCCGTAATAAATGTATACATGTATATATATACTAGATTCTCCATTACCTGCTCCATTATGGACAGTGTGTGTGGTATGGCCCTGCCCTCCCCGACATGGGTGAGGATCAGGTGCTCGAGGGTGTGGCCTAGGTATCAGATACCCAGAATATATAGTATTTAGGGTGTTGAGTATATAGTGTGTATATTGTATGGCTGCAGATCAGGTGCTCGAGGGTGTGGCCTAGGTGTTAGACATAGGACTGGCTGAGACAGCAGAGCATAACGATGATTGAAAATGGAATACAGTTAAGTACACACATACCATATCCACTGTCTCTGGTCACATCCATCCAGTCTGTGGATAGATTAGTAGTGTGTAACGCATAGTATACATAATTGCACAGACAGCATATCAAGTGCTTACCCTCTATGTAGTCTGTCACTACAACCAGCCAGTCTGTGAATGGGTTGTGAAAGAGGTGATTGTACTCAGAGGGACGCTGCCACAGAGGTTCAGGGTATCTGGGGTGTTAAGATATATACATCACATGTGTAGGTCAATATCCCCTCATGGAAGAGATACTCCTTTCATTGATTGACAGTGGAATCCACTGTCAATCAACATAGAGTGTCTATATGAATGGTGTATGTACGTACACTGTGATAATCACTATATATATGTCTAGCATCCCGTCACTATCTGAGTTGATATACATATATATTATATGCGAATAGTGTATAGTATTATACATATACACATGGTGAATATCACAATACAATAGGTATTCCATACCTCTCTCCACTGTCTGAGTTGATGAATGCACGTAGAGAGTCTGTACTGGTGTGAGGTGTCATAGAGACATATACACTGTATCATATTACACACTATGTTCTGACGAGGTGCATCTCTAAAGACCATTCGGAAGGTAGGGCGATGGAATGAGTAGGTGGACACAGTACCTTGCGTCATGTTGGTCCAGGTCTGCCTCCACGGACCTAGGGTGAGCGTGTATACATGTATGTGTACGGCACAAAAGGATAATTTGTATAGAGCATCCATATACTGAGAGGGAGACAGAGAGAGTTTCCACGCATCTGTTGTCAGTGTCGCACAAGGGGAGTGAGAAGGTCTCTCTATATATTTTTTATATATAGAGAGAGGGGGGGGAGGGGGGGGGGGGGGGGACTCCCCCCCCCATGAATGGGGGCCCTAGGGACCCATTGCATATACCTACGTGATAAAGTAATATGTGTGTATGTCTTGACGCCAGGCTCATATCCCTTTGCTATATATATCTCCCTCTCATATATATAGTGTGTGTTCGTGTGCGTGTGTTGTGTGGGTAAAGACGATATGCATCTGATCCTCACCCCAGGCCCAAGACCCTGGCCACCCGTCTCTACTGTCTGTTCAGTACGATGCCCCACTCTCCTCTCTCTCTCTCTCCCTGGCTCAGAGAGAGAGAGTGGATACAGTAATCCTCCCCTCTATCTATCCTGGGGTGGAGGGAGAGAGAGAGGTGGTGGGGTATGTAGTCAAGGGCAGTGTCCTCTCCTACTCCTACTCTCTCTCCCCCACCTCCTACCCTGTTGGCCTGACAGTCCCTCTGACTGTCACGGTGACAGAGGAAGGGGAGGGGGAGGGGGTGCAGAGCACAGAGGCACTCACACTCACTCTCAATGGCAGTGCGTACACACTGGGGTGGAGTGAGGATACATCCTCATACTCTGCTCAGGTACGCAATGCTACACACACTACACATATATAGAATATTCGTCATCCTATACTATATACTATGTTTCAATATGTATATGGTGGTATGTGTAAATATTTAGTATACTTTACATAACACCAGTATATACTTATATACATTTACATATATATATGTGTGTGTGTGTGTGAATGTATGTATCTGCCGCTCACCCTAGGTTGTGGTCAGGGATGCCTGTACAGCCAGTGTGACTGGTGCCGTGAGCGGGACTGTCCTGCTCCAGGAGACCCTCACCACATACACGCCCTTCACACACATCACACAGCTCTCCAGGTATATATATGTAGGTATATGTATATGATACTGATACTTACAACCAGGGACGACGGGGCCTCAGACGACTACTATGCGGGATACACCGCAGTGTATGGAGACTGGGCCATGATATCAGCATTCGGGAGGGGGACAGGCAACACCGGGGCGTGCTATGTCTACCACTCAGTCGATGGTGTGTGGGAATACACTCAGACATTGGAGTCTGAGACACCTTCATCCAACAACTCATTTGGGGCTGATCTAGGTATATATAGTGGATATAATATGTATATCTTGTAGCTGTACTGTGGGTTTGTACCTTGGAGTTAATATTCTTAGACCTATGCCCCTATCATTGTATGTTGACTGATACTGGTACTCACTTCTAGCTATGGGCGACGGCTGGGCTGCCATAGGGTCCTACTATGCGGGAAACGGGGTGGGATTCGTTGACATGTATAGCCTGGATACTGAGACTGGGACCTGGGCCAAGACAGAGCGTCTAGCGTCTGACACAGGTATGAGTACATTTCATAGTATGTATATTCGGATACAGAGTGTGATTATGGGACATATGCTCGTGGCTCTACTACTTGTGTGAACGTACGTACGGGTGCATGGTTATATAGCGACATCAATCATGACATACCCTCTCTCACAGCCAGGCAGGGTCTTTGGTACATCCATTGCCATCAGTGGCACATCACTGGCCATCGGTGCTGGCTATGAGGACGACGGTGCGGTGTATGTATACACGCTGGAGGAGGGGGTGGGGGGCACCCTCTCATGGGAGCTGCAGCAGAGGCTGAAGCCCGCCGTCTATATCGACGACAGTGTCAGTTTCGGGGTTGCCGTGGCGCTAGATGGAGATAGGCTGGCGGTGGGCACGTGGGACAGTCCAGGTCTGGTGTATATCTTTGACAGAGTAGGCACTACTTGGACCCAGACCTATCTGATCGAGTCCAACTGGCACTTTGGTAGGACAGTGGCCTTGAGTGGAGACACCTTGGTGGTCTGGCAGGAGGACAGATATGTCTTTGTGTACACCAAGGTTGGGGACGACTGGGTTGCCCAGCAGACGCTCATTGGGGTGACCAATGGATCGCATTTCGGTAGGGCTCTCTCCCTGGTTGGTTCCACCCTCGTAGTAGGTGCCTCGGCCGAGAACTCCGGCACTGGTGCTGTGTACGTGTATCAGGAGCAGGATGGGGTGTGGGAGGTGGTGTACCAGATGGACGGCACTGCCTCAGGTGCCTCGCTCGGGTACTCCGTCTCTCTCTCAGGCAGTACCCTGGTAGTGGGTGCAAGGGGGTGGGACGGTAACATCGGGGCAGCCCTGATCCTGGACTCTGTGTACGAGCCCTCTGCCCCCCAGGAGCTACTGATAGGGACCACAGCTGTTAAGGTGTCAATGTCTGATCTAGAGGAGCCCGGGATGGCTGTGTCTCTCTCCCTAGACTCCACTACCTACTCCCTAGACTGGCAGGGGGAGACTGGCACGTACTACCTAGACTCATCCACTGTACTTGTGGATGACACCTCTGTAGAGGCTAGCATCCACTACACCCCTGTACCCGAGTGCTCTCTCATTGAGTATGTCTCCGTTCCTGTCTCTCTAGAGTATGGACCAGTGGTGGATGTCTACTGCCCCCCTGTCGATGTCTCAGAGACAACCCTCAGTGTATACCTCTACAACAGCCTAGGTGCCTCCATTATAGAGGCAGAGAGAGAGGTACTGGTGCAGTACGATGACTCTGGGGTGGATATACAGGGGGTCTGGGACACGGATGCTGGAGTGATCAGTACCGCCCTCCCAGCAGCTGGTCTGCATGCTCTACACGTATACGTAGACGGGGATGTCTTCTCAGTTCCTGCCTCAGTGTATGATGCAGCCTCTCTCCCCACTGGAGCCTCTGCTGATGTGTCACCACTATACCTCCCTGTCTCTATCCCCACCACCGTCTCTATCACAGTACTGGATGCAGAGGGGGGGGTGGTGGGGGGTGATACCCCCTCTGTGTCCATCACAGTAGGGGGAGTGGTGATACCCGCTGGCTGGGATCAGGACACGTACACACACACAGCCTCTGTCACTCTCTCCCAGACCGGCACAGCAGAGGTCAAGGTCGGGGATTCAGTGGTGCAGGAAGTGGGGTTATACGTGGATGTGGCAAGTTTCACTGTGGACAACACCTTTATCGGGGGTTCGGACATTCCCGTAGGGTTCCATATCTACGACCACGATGATATTCATAGGCTGGACTCTAGGTGACTTTCGTCTCTTTATCTTTAGTTATGACTATTCTTGTTCCCTTTTAGCTGTTTGGCTCTGTCTGTATGACACTGATGCTGATACTGAGTGTCTCTCACTGTCAGTCGTGCAGGCGCCTTCGAGCTGTGGCTAAACTCTAAGGGACAGTCGAGTGCTGTCACATCTACATACGACACTGACACTGCGTCTGACCCCCCGTGCCCAGAGTACAGGGTGCTGCTGGATGTATCTACACTCTCGGCAGGTAGACCGCTACTCATATATTTGTATTTATATTCTGTATATATAGTGTATCTATTCATATATACATGTATCTTGCTGGATGTATCAACACTATCCCAGGTCACTCTACTATGCTATATATGTGTGTGAGAGTGTAGCTACAGGCATTCAATGTATGGTGTCAGGAATGTGTATAGGTGCCACATAGTCTCAGAGTACAGTCATATCGACTCATTGTCAGGCATTCACGATGTTAGTCTTTTGACTGACAGTGGCAACATCTTGTCCAGCACTGTAACTGTGGCTGGGACTCCCGATGGAGTCAGTGTAAGGTGTGAATCCACTAATTCTTAGTGAATTCTCATGGATGTATATCTCACCTCCAGTGGCAGTCTCGTCACCACAGTAGTGGCAGGGGTAGACGCCTCACTTACCCTGACAGTCACTGGGGACGGTGTACCCATCCACACCCCTCTGTCTCTGTCTGTACTAGTAGAGGGAGAGGCAGACACACCTGACGCATGTGTCTTCAACCGGAGCGACGCATTTTCATACACTTGCCCGGGTACATGTTGTATGGTGATCAATGAATTGAATATATATTGTTCTTTCACAACCCCGTCTAACCGCCAGTTGGTGCAACCACAGCTGGCTCCACATCCTACACGATCACGGCATCGTACGGCAGTGAGTCAGAGACGGTGTATACCTCGGCACTCACTGTCTCCATCGCACCCTACTCCTTCGACTATACCTCTCAGTTCTATCAGACCGACCAGGCCGGGGTCGCTACCGTCCACCCTCAATGGACGTATGGCATCCCAGTATACGAGTCCTTTGGATGTGAAATGAGGGCATTTGACGCATTCGGAAACGAGTTCAGTTCTGCTCCAAGTGGCGTCACAGTGTCTGTAGAGTATGGGGGATCGGAAGGGAGTCAGACAGGTAGAGACCACTCAGATGATATATATGTGTGTGTGTGTATGTGTGTGTGTATATATATAATTGTGGGGAGAGTCAGACAGGTAGGGAGAGACTACACAGGTATACTCATATTTAGACGTTATGTCTATATATATCCATATATATATACATGTATTAGTCTGTATATATATATATATATCTATATATAATGGCTGCATTCTTTGGATCAGGATATGTGACTCTATCACACTTTGTCTGTATCTCTGCATATACCCACCTCAGTCAATGCCGACTGGGACACCGATAGTCAGGCCTTCTCCACTGCTGCACTACTCTCTGAGGCCACTCCTGGGGTGTACAGCGTGACATTCTCTGTCACTCAAGGAGGGACCACCGATACACTGCAGCTGAGCACTGAGGTATTACCACTCTTCTATTCTAGGTTTCGTACCTAGTCGTCAGTGACTCTGAATATCCTTGAGACCCACTCACCTCAGATAGTACATGCCGCCCCCAGCACTACCCTGACCTCCATAGATATAGCAGAGGGGGTACTAGCAGGCACCAGCCGTACCCTGACTGTGACCCCTGTGGATGGGTATGGACATGCGGTGACAGACATGAGGGTGCAAGCATCCTGGCACAGCAAGGTGGGACCATGTATCTCTTACCATATATATATATATATATATATATATATATATACAGAGAGAGAGAGAGAGACATGAGGGTGCATGCATCCTGGCACAGCAAGGTGGGACCATGTCTACCTCTATCTCTCTCTCTATATATATTTGAGTATATTGAGAGGATAGAGAGAGATGCAGTCCTGAGGGTGCAGGCATCCTCGCACAGGGCAATATTTCGTGTGATATATATATAGCTTAGTTTTCTAATCATTGGGTGAGGTCTATCTCGTAAATGCGTAGATATATGACAATTCTATGTTTTGCTGTGGTCATTCTTATCACAGGACATAAGTGCCAGTGCCGTCTCCCCCTCTGGTGCTGTCTCCCTAGACTACGACATAACAGTTCCAACCCAGGTACACTTCTTCTCTCACAAATATCTCATATTTATACATGGTACACTGCATTGTACTTATGTATATTCTATTAACAGTCCCCACCCAGGCACACTTCTTGTCTTGTATATTCATTCACATTGTTCACTGTGGGTAGAGAATGTCATCTTGATGTTGGTATACAAGAGTGATGACCTACTCCTTATCCTCAGGTGGGCGCCACGCCTCTGTATGTCTGGCTAAGCTACCCTGACGGCACTGGTACTGTGGACATACAGAGATCGGTGGATGTATCTGCAGGTGCGTGATCGAATCATCATGTACTCTGTGACTAGGGGCATATGCAGTCTTATAGTATCAGGATCAGCATCAGTAACAGTATAGTCTGACCCTCAGGAGACACGTCCTCCTTCACCATTGCCCTCAAGGAGCTCTCCCCCTATGGCTGTGGCGTAACTACTTGTGCTGTCGTGCTGAGCCTCTTTGACGCCTACAGCAATGCAGTTGGGAATGACGGGTGCGACATATACTACTGTGATTCCATATATTGTTCTTATGGCCTAACCTCCAATGACAACAATGAGTTCACAATGATAGTAGGTATTCTATTCAGTGTCTCTCACTCCAGCCGTGTAACGTCTGTGTACCGCTCTGACTGCCCCTCCTGTGATAACACGGTCACATACGCCAACAACACATTCCAAGACAGTTCCCTGGCTCTGCCAGACTATGACTGTGATGCAGGGACAGGTATCCACTGTACTATATATATAGTCAATACTAAATATATAGTATATAGTACTGTGAAGCAGGGACAGGTATCCATATTGACACATATTTATGTATACATATATGTTTATAGAGTCTGATACGTTTTCTTCCTCCAGAACAGATAGAGGTCACTCTAGTCTGGTGACCGAATCAGGGCACTGAGCTCTCAGCCATTCATATATATTTATGTATATATATGTAAGTTGGGCACGCCCTTACCTCAGCTGACATTCCTGTGACTCTGGTAACTGAGCAGGGTACTGAGCTCTCAGCCACTCTCACCGTACCTGGCAGCCCGGACATAGCCCATACAGTAGTAGAGACAGCTCACATTGAGGCTACCGCAGGTGTGTGTCCCAGTGGCGTATGTGGTATATATATATATACTAATACATTCAGTGGATCCTGTGTGGTAGTATTTATACACAATAATGTGACATCAGGTGTTAGTGTACTGCAGAAGGTTATACTGTATGACTCAGATGGTACCTACGCTGGCTCCGATCACCAGGTATGTAGCTAGGAGGTGTACTGAGAAAATCCTATGTTGTGTATATGTACTATTCATATGCATATTCATACAGATACGTCCACTTATGACCAGGTGTCTAGCAGAGTGTCCCTGGATGGAGTCGACACCTCATCTGCATGTACAGTGACAGACAGTGGGGCATTTGCATGCGAGAGTGNNNACCTCATCTGCATGTACAGTGACAGACAGTGGGGCATTTGCATGCGAGAGTGAGTGTTGTGTAGTAAGTGGATGTATCCCACAGTTGAATCATCATACTATCTCCATTGACCTTATACGGTACCTAGTTATTAGTACATTTAGATATAAATACATTTCTAATATATGTATCCAATTCTCACCCCAGTGACCTTCTACAGCACCTCCCAGACTGGGTACTCTGTATATCTCGTAGACAAGTGGACGTCAGAGGTCAAGCCTCTCTACGCTGGCGTTGTGACGGTATCTACGGCTCCATGTGATCTAGAGGTCACCGCTGCTTACTATAGTGAGCTCTCTAGCGGAAATCTCCAAGGAATATCCGATATCACAGTGCTCTCTACATTCCAACTCGTTCTTTGTCTACTCGATTCATGGGGCAACCTCATCACTTCCGACCCTGGGGCCACTGTCACAGGACAGCTCTTCGGTAGCAGTGCTCTGTCATGTGAGTAAGTGGTGTAGGACACGTTATGGTCTCTCGTTTATATGTCTACTTGTCGTCTACTTCCCACACATGCATGTACAATTGTGTATATCATGTTGTCATTCTGTGTATCTGACCTCAGATACTTACACTTGGGACGGTGACCTTTCAGCCTATGTATCCACCTCATTGGCTGAGACAGTGTCTGGTACATACTCTGTCGACTCCACTGTCGGAGGCACTGTCATTCCCCTTCAGGTATCTCCATGCCACCGCCTTATATATATATATATATATATATATATGTATGTATATATATGTATGTATATATATGTATCAGTCATACTCCCAGACATCTCTACCTCTCACCTCTAGGTTCATGTACTGTGTGGACCCCCCACCTCCACCTCCTCCGTCAGTCCTCTAGTTGGGATGGCAGGAGAGACACTCACGGTATGACACTCTTGTGCATTAATACCTTAAGTGTTTGACATACATACACAATCAATGTTTTGGTGATATATAGACATTGTGCGCATATATGTATGTTCAACAGGATAATGCATGATTTCCGCTCTATTCTTCCTTGCTTCCTCACTCCAGCTTACCGCTGTCCCTCTGGACACCCTTGACAACCCGTGCTCAGATTTAGAGATGAGAATAGGATGGACAGAGGTATTATGGAATGCCGGTTGATATGAGGGCTGCTATTTATTCTCTACTGATGATATCGCTTCTAACTTACAAGGATACCACCAGCCCTGCTGTGGGTTGGCAATATGGTTCTTTCCAGCCCCACATCACATGTCCAACGACGGTGAGTGGATACTGTCCACTGCTTACGTTGATGGTATATATCTATTCTTTGTTGGTCTCTTCACCCCCTAACCCCAGGTCGGAGAGCACTCACTCTATGTGTCCTACTCATATCCCGACTCAGATACCTTAGAGGGGACAGATATGGAGTACACATTCACTGTCGTGGAAGGTGGGGTATTGATAATTCATCCATATTCTGCACCAGTCATTCTATACTATTTATTAATTATACTTCTACACTACACTTCTAAGTATCTCACCACTTAGGCTACACCGCATCCTTCACAGTGCAGCTGCAGAACACATCCTCCTATGGTTGTGGGGTAGCTGCCACGACTGCAGTTGTTCTCACCCTGTTTGATGCATACAGCAATCCTGTTGGTGATGATGGGTGAGTGTGTTTCCGTGTCTTGATGTTACTATTTTCAGTAGTTATCCCTCTCTCCTCATCCTCAGACGTGTGTGCACTCTGTATCGTACAGACTGCCCAGACTGTGTGAACACTGTGTCATACGCTGATGCCACCTACCAGGATACCGTCTTCAGTCTCCCAGAGTATGACTGCCCTGATGGGACAGGTCGGTCAATGCATAGAGTGTACACTCCTCAATGTCTCTTACTTGTATGCATTCTTCTTACCCCCTAGCAGACATTCCTGTCACTCTCGTCACCGAACAGGGCACACAGCTGTCTGGTACCCTCACTCTACCTGGGAGTCCACATATGGACAATACAGCGGTCGAGACTAACTCACTTGTGGCGACGGCAGGTACTGTTGATTTGGTGACCATACACTGCTACTTTCAATTGTATACTGACTATACTTACAGATGTGGCTGGAGACTGTCCTCTCTTATCTCACCTCAGGCACTTCTGTCCAACAGAAGGTCACCCTATACGATGCAGACGGTACATACGCAGGAACCAACCACTTGGTATGTGGCAGTGATGTACCGTAAGGGTATATGCTTCACTACGGTCTTACTCCCAGGTGTTTAGTCGTGTCACTCTGGCGGGGAATGACACTACTGGGGCATGCCTGCCTGAGGGAGACTCATTTGTATGCCAAAGTGAGTATATGTGAATAACCTTATCGCGCAGTCTCAAGAACGATTTCCGATTCTCACCCCAGTGACTTTCTACATTACCTCCCAGACAGGTTACTCCGTGTATCTCGTGGACAAGTGGACGTCAGAGGTCAAGCCTCTCTATGATGGCGTTGTGACTGTATCAACGGCTCCATATGATCTAGAGGTCACTGCTGCCTACTACAGTGATCAACATGAAGGCCTGATATCGGGAACAGCCGATATCACTGTTATGTCTGCTTTCCAATTCGTCCTATACCTACTCGATACTTGGGGGAACCCAATTGCTACAGACTCCGGACTGACTGTGACAGGGCGCTTACTCGGTAGCACCACCATATCGTGTACGTATTCTCACTCATTGTCCTATATGTTTCCGATTTCCAGGCCTTGTCATATACATTTGTACTTGTCTTCATGCCAGATACCACATTTATTTGTTTTGTCACATATATTCATATGTATTTGTGTGTATGTGAATATCTCACCCCAGTCACCTGCACCTGGGACAGTTCTCTAGGTGCCTATGTGACTAGTGCACTGACTGAGACTGTCTCTGGGACATTCGATGTCAAGATTGATGTCAACTCGTCTGAAATTGCACTCCAGGTACATGATGCCACCCATAGTACCCTACTGTACAATCTTATATCTTCTCATTCCCCAGTATTCTCAATGACATGCTCTATACTCACTGTCCCGTGTCATACTCCCAGACATCTCTACCTCACACTCAGGCCCATGTACTGTGTGGACCCCTCACCTCTACCTCCTCCGTCAGTCCTCTGGTTGGGGTGGCAGGAGAGACAATCACGGTACGTGTGATCGCTATCAGTTTCAGGATAATGTTGCTCTCCTTCTGCCCTGTATCACTCACTGTAGCTCAGCTCCGTTGCTGTCGACACCCATGGGAACCCCTGTTCCGATATGGAGATGAGGGTCGGCTGGGTGGAGGTAATACATGTATATTTCTCTCATATGTTCCTATCCGTTTGGAATCTGATTCGTTTACCTTAAGTACGTAAAACACATTATAGTGTGATTATGTCCTCACGCACAGGCTGGGACTGCTCCGGCTGTAGAGTGGGACAATGGTTCCTTTGCGTACGAAGTTACCGTTCCAACATTGGTACGGGGATACACCTGGATATTTCATCACCTACGATATATATGTGTAGTGATTATTCTTCTTGTACTGGCAAGCCCTATCTTGGTGTCCTCTTTCCTGATTCTAGGTCGGAGAGCACTCTCTCTATGTGTCCTACTTCTATCCCGACTCAGATGCCTTAGAGGGGGCAGACTTCGAATATACATTCACTGTCGAGGAAGGTATATTGTCTTGTGTCTTCTATGCTTTGTAGTTGTTAGTTGTTAGATCAAGTAGTCTCAGATCAGGTTCCGCCGCAGGGATCGCAACCTTTGCCACGTCCATTGTCTTTGGAGAGGAGACTGCACTCTTGGTTACAGTGTCCGATGAGTTTGGGAACACCGTCTCTGGCAAGCAGTTGCTAGTGTCCACAAACAATGAGGTTAGAGTCGTGCCATATCAGTATTCCTCTACAATGCAGATTCCTATTCTATGCTTGACACCCAGACATTTGTCCTGTGTACCCAAACTGGAGACAGCTACACTTGCCCAGTGACATACTCAGGGAGTACTGACCCCGTTACTCTGTATAGGTAAAATATATGTATATATGACGTTCTATGAGGAGTAGTGCTAGGTATTATATATTTGTACAGGATTCTAACACCACATGTAGTAGTTGTTGTATATATTGTCCGACTCTTACCAATAGTACATACAATGGAGTTCTGCTGGAGACCACTACTCTTCCCGTTTCTGGTATTCCAGACAATACCCTGTCCTCCCTGACCCCCTTGAGAGGAGTATACTCCCAGACCGACACGTACACAGTACGGTTGGAGTCCGTGGCTGGAGATGAGGTACGGTATCGCTGGATACCAGGTGTCAATCTATTGATTGAGTGTGTATCTCCTCGTCTTACTCTGTAGGTCTCTAAGAATTTGAGCATCTCCGCAGCTCTCTCCCCTGGTGCCACTGGGACAGTGTGCCCATACAGCACAGTTGCAAGGTAAGGGGACACCCTTACCACTGGATCTCAGGTCTGTTTAGTACTGCATCTAACAGACAGGGGTTGGACCTGCTCGTTGACGTTTGCCCCCGGTCAGCAGCTTGTCTACGTCTATGTCGGCACCACTCTGCTCTTCAGCAGGACTCTCTCTATGGGGAGCAGTAGGTGGGTGTATAATTGAGCCACTTCTCTTTCATTCAATTTGTTTGAGGTCTAACCTCCAGTCCAGTAGCAGCGTCCACTACGGTTTCTCCCACGGTTCTAGCTGTGGATACTCCCACCACCCTCCACGTCAGGTATGTACATCTATGCACACATATACACATCCCTGTAGACTACTAGTGTGATATTCCCTTGAACTCACCTCAGACTACACAACGAGGAGGGAGACCATATCACCCACACCGGCTCCGTTACATACGCCGTCTCTGTCGATGTCGCAGACGCAGTCACCTCACTGAGCTACAACGAAGTGACGGGGACCCACTCCGGAACTGTGTTGTCCAGTACTACTGGGCCTACGTCAGTTGTCGTTACAGCAGATGGTCTCTTTGATCACACGGTGGACATTGACGTTGTTCCCAACTACTCTTTGGCAGGTGTGTATTCGCAACATAGGTCTCTGTACTTCTCCAAGTTGTTGTACGCATTCTCTCATCTTCAGGTGACGCTGTCGCCTTGCCACTAACAACGTCTAGCACCTCGAATGCAGTGTCAGCATATGGGTCCAACATACTGATTGGTGCACCATATACCATGGTATGTCAATATTCAATCAATAGTCACTCTAGTGTTGTTTATGGATCAATGTCACACCATTGCTTTTGGTTACAGTACTCCCTAACAGTCAGGTTAATGATCTGTCCAATGTTGGCTCTGCCTACCTGATAGACACATCCTCAGAGGCCAGTGTAGGGTGAGAATTGTTCTGAACTTGCATGAGTGCAATATTGTATTGTGGCATTTACCTAGTGTCATATTCTGGATACTGCTCTTATCCTCTATATCGGTCAATCGCACGATTGGCTTAGCACACAGTACCTTCTGATCTCAGACTTATGCTGCCGGAGGAATCAACCGCAGTTACTGATGGTCTACTGGGGGTTTCAGTTTGTCTGTTGGACACAATTGGCTTTGTCGGAGCCCCTGGTACCAATTCGGTGAGTACTAATATGAAATTGTTCCCTCTCTATTATAATGTATGTCCTTGTTACTGACTCCAGGTGTATGTGGTGTCCAGTCTTGGAGGATCAGACTGGGTTCTCTCCCAGACTCTGTCGGTAAGGGCTATATTACTTCATATATTGATTCTTCAATATGCATTATGTAGTTACATGTGTTGATTTAGGACTTCTTATCAATAGGGTGCCACTGGAGATGTCTTTGGCCTCAGCATGTCCTGTACCCAGACTGATAATACCGGTGAAAGGTAATTGGTCATGTTCCCTGATCGTCGAACACGTACTTCAGTACACATTAGGTTAGAGACGTTGACCCTCATAACCAGTCTTCTCTTAGTCGGCGCTCCAGGATCGGAGAGTGCCCAAATATACACCTGTGACTCTCTGACTGGTGTGTGTGTACTGCATTCTAGCCTTGCACCCAGCGCCTCTACCACTGCGTATGGTGCCAGTGTAGATATCGACATGGACACCATAGTGGTCGGGACCACTGTTGGCGGCACCTTTGTGTACAGGTACGCCTCTTCGTTGAGTCAACTAGTGCTCTGGCCTTTACATCACATCACTATGTTGACTCTTTAATCTCAGGCGTGATGAATCCCTTTCAGCTTGGATCGAGGAGACGACTTGGGACATAGGTTCGATGCCTTCATGCAGTTCTTATGTGGGTCTCGAGTCAGGCTCAACGTCCAGTCTCTTATTGCAGGTGGATCCTCTGTGGCTTGTGCTCAGAGTGACAGCATGACCCTGGCCTACGTAGTGGACGCTATTGCTACCTCCTACACTGTTAGCGTGTATGGACGCGATGACACAGGTGCTGATCTCCATCATGCTCTGCGCTTAATGTGTATTGATACTCATCCACACCTGGATGCTACTCTAATCGTAGGTTGGGAGCTGGTTCAGACTCTGTCTCCCTCTCTTGCTGAATCTTCGTCTCTTGGTGCCAAGAGTGAACGCTCTCTTATGCAACTAGTAGCTAGAGGCGGTGTGCTAGCGGTGACATCCACTACCACGGACACAGTTACACTCTACAGCACTGCTGCTGAGAGTGTTGATGATGTGTTCATGTCTGCAAAGACAGTATCATTGACAGCTGGACAGAGCGACGCCGTCACCCTAGACGAGACAGGTGTTTCAGATTGCATATTTATATGTATCATGTTACTCTCTCTTTCTCTCACCAACGTCAGGGAGCCTTGTGGTGGTTGAATCCTCTAGTGAGGGACCTTTGCTCATCAGTTACAGTCTAGAGACTCCATCATATGTATTGTTGGAACCATCCACCTTCAGACAAGGTATCAAGTGTAAATAATTCAGATTCCCGAGCAGGAGGTCAAGTTTCTGAATTATCTTTGTTTCTGACTTGCAGGAGCCACTGTATCGGCTACAGTTACCGTACTGACGTCCCTCATGAGTCAGCATGATGATCATCTAGAGAATATGTCTCTAGGTGTGGCGTCAGAGTCTGTGTCTCCCTCATACGATGAGACAACAGGTACGGCGTACTCTACTACGAGTTATTGTGTGTGTAGTCCTCACTGAATCTGACCCCTAGGTACATACCTTGTCTCATTCACGGCCCCAACAGAGGTTGGCACCACCTCTGTGTCATGTGAGTATGAGTCTGGGTCTGGAGTAGAGTCGCTCACTGGTTATGTTCTGGTGCTACCCGGGAGACCCTACCCGTCAAGCACTGTGGTGTCTCTGCCAGATGGAGTGACAATCCTAACCAGTAACACATACTCTACACTCAGCGTCGCACTCAGGAGTGAGTACGGAACCCTTAACACAGAGACAGACACTGAGGTATGGGGGTGTAGTGATACTCTCTCTACCTATTGACGTACGTCATTCCCTTAACCCCAAGGTCTGGGTGTACATGGAGACCTCTGAGCACTATTCGGCAACTGGAATAGCGCTCGATGATTGGTACCCTTGTACCCTCTCGGAATCAACAGGTACGATAGACACACCGTTGTATTTTCTCACAGAATATCCATACTCGCTATTCACCCAGGTCTATACACTGCTGCTGTTGTTACACCAACTGCCGGTGGGGATGTTACTGTGGCAGTGAGTGTTGCCCACCCAGACTCTGGAACTGATATCGGGGACTCTGTGTTCTATACACATTCTGGCTTCACTGTAGAGTCATTAGAGGGGCCAGAGACCAGTAGTCTGGATCTTTTGGTCATTGCAGGTGTGTTCCTAGTCATCCACACATATACATGTTGTTATACACACTATTTCATGTGTAATAGCTCTCCATGTAGCTCACTACAGGAGGAGCAGGTGCCCTAATCATCACCCTACTGGTGGGTTGGCTATGTGTGCGATGGCAGCGCCAGGTCAAGGCACACAACCGGAGTGTCAGGGGGATTGACGACAGGCCCAAGTCTCAGCGGAGTAACACCCACCTGTTGGAGCATTCATACGGCCACTCAGGGAGTCGGGTATGTGTTATGCTAGATATTCATTTTGGTTATCTGTATGTTTGTTATCACTTGTCAATCTTAGCACATTGTTGTTCATTCTGACCTCCTCATATATATCACTCCATCTCTATACAATCAGTTCATCCTGACCCTAGCCACAGTCTGTTGGCATGCAGCCAATGCGTCTATTCATCGATAGCAGCGTTGGTAGTAGCCTAGATAGATCTGCTCTCAAGGCAACACCTGTTCTGCCAGACAAGGCTAGGTATGTAGGTGAAGTGATGTTCCTAGCGGTCATAGTAGTAATATGCATATAGTGTTTCCCTAACCTCAGTATTGCTGGAGTCACAGTAGGGGATGTAGGCACACTACCCACTGACATCGTCAATATTGACAACCTCGGCCCGATGCTGCGAAAGCGAGAGAGGAGCAGGCCCGTTACCCGTCAGGAGAGGAGGGCGCAGAGGAAGCGGGAGTGGGAGGGCCGGGATCCAGCTGACCGTGGGACCCTAGCGGAGCGTGTGCTTGAGGCCTCTCTCTCAGACACAACTCTCCACAAAACACAGTCCTTCCAGGTACATAACACATCTACTCATTTCTACACAGTGTACTGCAGTACCAGTGGGGACTAGCATTCTTCTATATCATTAGGGAACAATCTCCGGTGTGTGTCAAGCGTCCAGTCTCTCACACAGGCACTCTACTCCATTGGAAGATTCATAGGGAGCGGCGGGTTTGGGAAGGTGTACGAGGTAAGACGAGACTGTTACTTCTAGACATTTATTGGATATTTCACTGCCACAGTCTCCCAGTTGAGTATCTGAATAAGTTTCTACAGTGATTCGTCATATTCTTCTCTCACACCGCAGGCCATTGAGATTGCCTCAGGTATGCAGGTCGCAGTCAAGTTCCAGCCCATCTGTGGCACATCGCAGTCCCCAGACTGGGTATGTTGCACATAGGATACACACTACATGTCACATTGATTGGTAGAACGAGTGACAATACCATACTCTCTGTTGTTGCACCTTTCACATTCAGGAACCCCAGAAGACTATGACAAAGGCTGAGTTTGAGAGGTTCTTGCAGACATTTGAAGGTAATTGTAAACCAGTGAGTCAACTCTTTTGGCTAGACTTCTCAATTTCAAACATGCGTAACCCATGTGTTTACCTTGCCTCCAACATTGTCCCAATATCAGGTTCTGAGTACCTGCAGCGCCAGAGGAACCTGCGCAGAGAGCTGGCTGTGGCCGAGCACCATCCTATCAACTCGCCCTTCGTCATAAAGTGAGTCCATGTATACATCTAATGATATTATTCTACGTGTCTAGGTTTTGATTCATCGGTTCCTCAATATTCCTCTGACCCAGGATTCTGAACCACTTCCGCAACTCTGACTCCTCGAACGAGATGGTCATCGTGATGGAGTTGGTAAAGGGTATGGTCATCAGTTACAATACCATACAGCTAGTGACGACACTAGTGGTTCTATCCATGACCAGGGATTTGTTGCTGGATATTGATGTACTTCTGACCCCCAGGCGAGAGTCTGCACGAGTATCTCAAGCGCTATCCCAACAGGTAAGGAAGGTCGCAGTTATACACAGTCCCGTTGAGCACTAAGGTGTCCCTACCCTTACTATGCGCATCTATTCTCACAATAGGTGTCCTGACACCCCACTGCCCCACATGCTGACCATCATGTACCAAGTGAGTAGACATATGTACTCGTATGTACCATGACAATCAATGTTGTATGATCAGTGTACACGGTAGTCGGTCTCTCACTCCAGCTTGCACTTGGACTTCTCGCCTTGAAGAGGGCTGGCGTCATACATCGAGACATTAAGGTGCCACTCATTTTGTATTGATATATATATATAGACTCGGATATTACTATATGTAGAGTGGTTCCGCATCTTATTGGGCTCTGGTTCCCTATGTATATGGGACATTCTCAACATTCCTCTCTTCTAAGGCATATGATTCTTACTCACTCCAGCCTGATAACATCATGGTGGATGAAGACGGAAATGTAAAGATCGTGGACCTTGGTCTCTGTAAGCTCGTGGACTCCTCGGTATGGCACCCTTTCAATCAATAATTATCAGATATATTTACGTATCGTATTTACTCTCTCACCCCAGCACCCCATGACCAACTCCATTGGCGTTGGGAACAGACTCTACAGGGCCCCAGAGGTACAACGTTCATATAGAGTATACATATATATATATATATACTCATATGTCTACTTATGTATAAACTTACATATATTACCCATGTGATGTATTGTAGTGCAGATTGCACAGGTACCCAGAGGTGAGTACATAGTCCGTTATACACTTGCGTATATATTTCTACCCATATAGAATACTCATACTGCATTTCAGTGACGAGAGTTTCTATAGTGATGACTGTACAATCCCAGAGGGGTGATCTCTCAAGTATTCAATTCTCCCAGATGTCTTGGCTTCTATACTGTTTCTGTCACTTCCTGCTCACACTTAGTGTTGGTACCAGGGCGGCAGCTACGTCCGCAACAGCGTTGGGGGTAGAAAGGCCCATATCGGAAACTCCGCTGACGTCTGGTCTGTTGGTCTGATCTTCAGCCAGGTTACACCTGTGTATGTCTATATATTTACATTTATTTACAATACTTGGCGTTATGTACTAATGTATGTCTGACCCCAGATGCTCAGCTCCCGGTGGGTCATGGGCGACATCCTGTCAAGGTACATACCCCACAATTTGGAGTATCAGTGTCTTTACTGATACAGATACTGAGTCTTGCATCAATTCCCTCTCTACCTATGGTAAATGATGAACGAGACCATGTACTGCCTATTTGCCACCTGGTCTTATGTACTCTAACCCAGGTGTTTCTATGACGATGCTGCCGTACCTCTGGTCCAGGCACTCAGAAAGGACTCCGACAAGAGATTCGAGTGAGTTTTCTACTTTAGTCTAACTGATACTATATCTTAACCTGAATTGTTTACTCTCTCACCCTAGCACTGTTACCCTAGAGCAGACAGGTGTGGCCGGACTTGCAGAGCTCATCAATGGTATGCTGCAGGTCAGTGAGTAGTGAAACTTGAACTCTTTCGTAACCTCTAAACACAACAGTGTTACCAATGAAGTTCTCTGATTGTGTCTCACTTCCAGAAGGATCCTTCTCAGAGGATAGACCCCGAAGACTTGGCCTCAAGAATGGAAGAGTTGGTATGACAGTACCTCCTCTATAGCGTCTATGACTCGATCCTCAGATGAACTGCACTTCTTACGATTGACCCAAGGTTCAGAGAGAGACGGAAGAGTCAATCAACGACGAAGAGCCACCTGCCCACTTCTTCCCCCCCTCTCTCCCTGCACCCCTCCCAACCACCAACATTCTGAGAGAGAGAGAGAGAGCGCCCATGGGTAGGATAGACAGGGACGACAGAGTGGGAACAGTGCAGCCAATGTGGGTGCCAGTGCGGCAGGAGACACCATCCGAGATCCCTGCTGCTCCTCTGTTCCTGGATACCCCTAGTGGGCAGAGATGAGTACTGCTTACACGTTCTTGTCTGCTAAATGGTGTGCATCCCCCTCTGAAGCCAGCCATCTCTCTTTCGATACTTCTTCGAATATGAATGTTCATATAACTTAGGAGGGAGGAAAGCTCGACAGTTTGTTTTAGATGTTGTGAACTCTTTCGAGTTCCTATATCGTCCGACTTTGATAATAGATTGTATTTGTTAGAGAAATACATAGCAGTGAGATGCTGCATTAGTTAGCGATGAGACTCTCTTCACAAACATATGTACTACTTACTCTATGTGAGTGACACGAACATATGTAGTTCATATATGTGTACATACTAGTAACCAATTCTCGTTCATCCTAAGTTAGGATTCCTAACTAGAAGTAGAGTGCTAAAAGTAGGACTGATACTCCGAAGAATTCAACTCACATCGAGTGTCTGTATCATAGACGCTCTGTGATTCACAGACTGTGAAGTGGATGATACGGATTATCATTACAGTAAATGACTACTCTTTGGCACTCCGTCCGGAAGCGGCCCTAACTGGTGTCGCCCCGATATCATATCGGCGATATGCTCTGCCAGTGCCGCTGTCCGTACTTTGCAACCAGCAGAAGCTGTGTATCTCTGTGAGCGAGGAGTTTGATGCCTAGGAGCATGAGCTGGTTAGCGGTGTGTATGTGGCCCTCTTCGACCCCATGCACCCAGACACCCCCCTCACCCTCGAGTCCAGAGGCTACTGCGACGGGTGCCATGTATTCAACACCCCACCTGGTCAATGTCGTGAAATTCACGACTCGTGATCGAGTATGTCTACTATAGGAAGTATGACTGTTCTGCAGCATTAGCGACATGTGTCATGCCTTGTCTCCCCTGGGCAGCGATATGTCAACTAATTTCAGAGGCAGGGTCACCAAGAGGCTGCGTGAGCCCCAATAGCGACTATGTTGTGCACTTCTGTGAAGTCCACCAGTAATGACTGTACTACTGAGATTCACGTGTATATTAAAGATCATGTAAGAGTATTGACGGCAATGGACGTTGTCACCCAGAGAACTACTTTGAAAGAAGTATACTTCGGGCACAGTGCACACACTCTTATGATTGTCACCATTCAGACGCTGTGAATCTGACCATATCTGCATCTATGTTTCACTGTTGAATCCGTGGTGCGATGGTGTTCAACTATGTCTCGGGTTTCATAGCGGCCTTGTCACTGTAACAGTGACTAACTGTTCACCCAAGGGCGGAATCAATTGTGACAAACTGATGGCCTCAACTGTAGATACCCTCTACCAGAGTGTCACTGTTTAGGAGTATTCGCAGCCATTCAACTGCACCTCTTTGTATAGGACTCTTCTAGACGACCCTTCACCCATCCTACCCACTACCAGTCATGCAGACCATGCAGCCTATGCCATGGTACACAGAGTGCAGAGAGTACCCCAGTGTGATTGGGGGAGGAGACAGACTCTCAGCGGTGTCTCTCGGAGTGAACGAGGTGATGACTATGTGTGAGACATATGAGAGGGTGGGTGCCAGGTATATTGTCACCCGAGAGTGGAAGCATGTTTCTCTAGGGTTTGATAGAGCACCAGTCACACACACAATCCAGGGTCCAGTGATTGAGGACCCTACTGTTGGCATCACTCTGTACCGAGTAGGTGGGTGTGTCGTGACATATGCTACTGCAAGCAGTGTATCCTTCACAGAGATCCCGCCTTGGTTCATGTCTGTCTACACCATTGACACTGGTGAGTGGTACAACATAGAGTATGTGGAGGGGGCTATGCCTTGTCCACGTAACAATCCAAGTGTCATGGTCCTGAATGATACCTTAGTGGTCTCACGGGGTATCACTGCATACAGACAGGGAACTGAAGTTGCAGCGGACGGTGTATGGGAGTGGTCTGCAAGTACGCAACAGTGGGTTCAGTATCCCAAGAGGACAGTGGGACAGTGGCCACTCATATCCGACTTCTGGACGTTGAGTGCTGAGACATCATCATACGCACTTGACACAACAGCAATGTGGGTGTATGTCCCCCACATCAGCCCCAACATGGGGCAAGATACTTGGTACCTAACTTGTACAGGAAACCTCTACACTACCAGGGCTCTCCTCACCCTATGCCGTCACATACTGCAAGTCACAACCTCCATATATGACACCATGGTACCAGAGCTGTGGCTACGGGACAGAGTGTCACTGGATGCAGTGCTTCTGAAGCCACTACCTGCGCTTGTGTCTGTTGGGCAGACTAGTGTATTCATTGCACTCAATCCCACTACCCTTCTGTGCATGGACCAGCAGCGGACACTTGTCATTGACATTGATCCTGACATTCTGAGTCCAGAGTACCACACCAGTATGGAAGGGGAGGTGGGGTGGATAAGGACAAGTAGTGAAGTCGTCGCTGAAAGAGAAATTAAGGCGAGGCAAAGAAGACGTAGACAGTGATATAAAGAACAGACTAGTAGATGAATATGAGAGAATGGAATGACATATTTTACAAATGAGGTCTATATAGAGACAGTTCGGTAGAAGAAGTGTCACTGGCACAGGAAAATTGGGGGAAAGAGTAAGTAAAACATCTGTTAGAGAGCCTGTTATGTTACATTAGCCCACATATATTACGATTGTTGTATTTAGCTCAATACTGGCCCAGTATTACTGGGGGGTGACGCAAAGACACAGAGAATGTTGAAGTCAGTTAATGTCTGTCTACACCATTGACACTGGTGAGTGGCACAACATAGAGTATGTGGAGGGGGCTATGCCTTCTCCACGTAGCAATCCGTGTGTCATCGTCCTGGGTGATACCTTTGTGGTCTGCTGGGGTGTAACCAAACATACACAGGAAGACCTGCGTTCAAAACATGCTACAGATGGAGTATGGGAGTGGGCAGTAAGTACCCGACAGTGAAAACAGTATCCCGACAGAAGAACGCAACACTGGTGCTCTACATCAGATTTCTGGACTCTGAGTGCTGAGACTTCAGCGTATGCATTATACTTAACCGGTGTACAAGTGCACTCGCCCCTCAGAACTCAGGAGATGGTGCATGATCTCTGGCACCTAGGCCAATCGGGCCACCCCTACTCAACCAGAGCACACATACACCTTAGGGATATGATACCCCTAGGCCGTAACATACAGCAAGTCATAGCCTCTACTTGTGACAATGGCAGGCCTCAGGTTTGGCTACGTGACAGACTGTCACTGGATGCAGTCCTGGTGGAGCCACTAGGATCAATTCAGCGGATTGGTGTGTTCATTGTAGTCAAGCCCACAACCCTTCTGTACCTGGACCCACAGAAGACACTTGCCATTGACATTGACCCTGACATTCTGAGTCCAGAGTATCACACCAGTATGGAAAGGGAGGTGGGGTGGATATGGTCAAATGAAGAAGTGTTGGCAGTACGGAAGGCGAGGCGAAGACGTAGGCAGTGAATGAGAAGTACGATACCAGTGGAAGAGGACGAGAGAGAGTGGTATGACATGTTGTAGAAGGGTAGTCAACACAGATACACCAGGCATAGTGGCAGTGACACTAGTAGAGAGGATTGGGGGATAGAGAAGGAGGGACGACTGGTAATGCCTGATATGATACACTACTCCACATATAACACGCCTGCCGTGACAGTCTGCTGAAGCAATGAAATAGAATAGTATTAGTTGGGATGCAGTATCAGTATCAGTATCAGTTTTCACTGTAGCAGTATCGAAATGATTGTACAACCAACACCGTTGGCTTCCAAAAGAGCCAGTCTTGCATCGATAGGCGGGATATGAGTGTGATTTTGTGATGTCTCTCTCATATTGATTAGGGCGTTGACAATAATTCTGAGACAAGGACGATATTATCTGTCTCTAGAGATATGAAAAGGCTCCAATCACATACGTATGAGTGGTTCATTTATAAAGAATACCCAAAAGAGGACGGAAATGTACTCAACGCCCTGATTGCCTTGATCAATGCCATTAGTGGGGACAAGGAGAATGGAACTCCGGCATGTCACTGGACAAACGAGAACTAATGGGTAAGAAACTCAGCCGTTGAGTGAAGAGGTGACACCCCACACGGCAGAGAAACGAAACCGGGTAAAAACGCAATCGATCCTCCAATCAGCCAACCATTGAAATAGTTACAGTGTAGTGGCGGTATCTCCTTTGCCGTCTCCGTCTGTCTCTCCACTCTGCTCACCCTCCTGAGGTCAGTACATATATATAGCGTGGATACATATATATAGTGATGGAGTACAAGTTCCTTCGTGAGACAGAATCGGCCATGGTTTGGAACCTGGTGTATTTCACTTTGTTCACCAATTGTTCACCCACTGTTCACTTGCGACAGAGTGATAGCCTCAAGTGCAGATATCCTCCATCACAAGGCATTAGTCTTCAGTTTGATTCGCAACCACACACCAGCTCCTCTTTCAGACACACTCACACCCATCCTACCCACCATCAGTCATGCAGTCCATGCAGCCTATGCCGTGGTATACAGAGTGCAGAGAGTACCCCAGTGTGATGGCGGGAGGACACAGACTCTCAGCTGTGTTACTTGGAGTGAACGAGGTGATGGTGATGTGTGAGACACCCACTTACAGAGATGGAAGGCGTGTTATAGCCCGTGAATGGAGTGATCTCTCACTAGGGTTGGATGGGGTACCTGTCCCCTGTGCAATGTCAGGCCCAGTGATTGAGGACCCTACTACATGCATCACTCTGTACCGAGTGGGTGGGTGTGTTGTGGCCTATGCTACTCACAGTAGCAGTCTATCTATTACGGCATTACCGCCCTGGTTCATGTCTGTCTACACCATCGACACTAGTGAGTGGTACAACATAGAGTACGTGGAGGAGGCTATGCCTTGTCCTCGTAAGAATCCATGTGTCATGGTCCTCAGTGACACACTAGTGGTCTCGAGGGGTGTAACTATGGTCACTGAGGGGACTAATGACGTAACGTATGCAGCGGCTGGTGTATGGGAGTGGTCTGCGAGCACCCGACAGTGGGTACATTTTCCCAATAGGAGAGTAGAGCACTTGTCTCTCATGTCCGATTTCTGGACTCTGAGTGCTGAGACCTCGTCGTATGAACTTGACTCAAGAGGTGTGTTCGTATACTCGCCTGACAGACCTGAAGTGTATGGACATGATCTCTGGTACCTAGGACAACCCTCACACTACTACAAAACTAGAGCGCTCATCCCCGTAGGCCGTCACATATTGCAAGTTACAACCTCTATTTGTTATCCTTGTGGACCAAGGGTATGGTTTCGTGACAGAGTGTCACTGGATGCAGTGTCTCTGGAGCCCCTACCGGTAACTGGGGCAGATTGGCAGAGTGGTGTATTCATTGCCATCAACCCCACTACCCTTCTGTATATTGGTAGGCAGGAGACACTTGTCATAGACATTGACCCTGACATCCTGAGTCCAGAGTACCACACCAGTATGAAAGGGGAGGTGGGGTGGATAAGGACGAGTAGTGAGGTGTTGGCCGAGAGAAAGGCGAGGCTGAGACATAAGACAGTGATAGAAGTAGGAGACTAGAAGAAGAGTACAACTGAGAGTGATATGACACGAAGTTGGAGGGTGGTCAACACAGAGACATCAGGCATAGTGGCAGTGACACTAGAAGAGAGGTTTAGGGGAAGAGAAAGTGGGACGACTGTTAGAGTCTGATATGTTACATTAGTCCACATGTATATAGCATGTTGTGACAGCCTACTGAAGCAATGAAATGGATTAGTATTGAGGATTCAGTTGGGATACATATATTTTAGTTTGCACACCTTCACTCTGTAGCGAAGTGTTTCACAACCATCATCATTGGCGACCAAAGTATACAGTCTTGTATCGATAGGCGGGGTATCAAATGCGTGTGATTGTATGATGTACTTCTCTCCATAAGATTAGGGAAATGATAATAGTCCTGAGACAAGTCGATTTAATGCCAAAAGAGGTGACAAGGAGCATGGTTACCATGCTGCATGGTACTCCGGCATGTCATTGGACAAACGAGAATTTCTATTGTGTAAACATATCAGTCCATCAAGAGAGAGTGGAACCGCCACCGGTGAGAGCGAGAGAACCAGAAGTATAGGGAATTAATACTCCAATCAGCCAAGGAGTGAAATCGTTACCGTGCCCCGACTGTATCTCCTTTCCCGTTCCCGTCAGCCTCTCCACTCTGCTCACCCTCCTGAGGTGGGTACATGTACACGCAGCTTGCAAGTCTTTACATATGTGTTCATACTGAATATTGCGGTAACTACATCTAGAGACTGAGGATGAGAATATCCCACGACCCACTGACTGTTTGGTTTCTGTATGGAGAGTCGTTATGATAATCACTCATTATCAAAGTGCCTGCTAGTCACAAATTCAGTGAATGCGTAGTGTCTTTATTGCCGTGCATGAGGATTAAGGATATATTGTTCATAATGAAGTACAAGTTTCCTCGTGAGACAGAATCGGCCCAGCTTTGAAACCTGGTGTTTCACTTTTCCCATACTGTTCACCCACTGTTCACTTGTGACAGACTGATAGCCTCAAGAATAGATACCCTCTATCACAAGGCATCAGTCTTCTGTTGGATTCGCAACCTTACACCAGCTCCTCTTTCAGACACACTCACACCCATCCTACCCACCAATAGTCATGCAGTCCATGCAGCCTATGCCATGGTACACAGAGTGCAGACAGTACCCCAGTGTGATACAGGGAATCCAGAGACTCTCAGCCGTGTCTCTTGGAGTGAATGAGGTAATGGCTATGTATGAGTCACGTGAATGGAAGGCTAACAGATATGTCTTTAGAGGGGAGTGGAGGCATGTTTCTCTAGGGTTAGATGGAGCACCAGTCACACGCACAATCCAGGGTCCAGTGATTGAGGACCCTACTGTTGGCATCACTCTGTTCCGAGTCGGTGGGTGTGTCGTGGCATATGCTACTGCAAGCAGTGTATCTTTCACAGATATCCCGCCCTGGTTCATGTCTATCTACACCATTGACACTGGTGAGTGGCACAACATAGAGTATGTGGAGGGGACTATGCCTTGTCCACGCAAAGGACCAAGTGTTATGGTCCTGAATGATACCTTAGTGGTATCAGAGGGTGTAACAGGATACACACAGGGAAGACCAACACTTGCAAGCGATGGAGTATGGGAGTGGCAAACAGGTACCCGACAGTGGGTGCAGTATCCTGAGAGGAGAGTAAGGTTGTGGAATCGCATGTCTGATATCTGGACTCTGAGTGGTGAGACATCATGTGCTCTACACTTAGAAAGATCATTGGTGTACTCGCCTCATAAGACTCCCGAGAAAGGATATGATCTCTGGCACGTAGGTCTAGCATCACAGTACTACGAAACCAGTGCGCTTCTCGATCTGGGGCGCCACCTACTCCAAGTCACCACTCCTCCTGGCGACACGCACAGTCCAGATCTCTGGCTTCGTGACAGAGTGTCACTAGACGCAGTGAGACTGGCGCCCATACCGGTGCTTGGGTTTGATGGGCTGAGTCCTGTGTTCATTGCAGTCAACTCTACTACCCTTATGTACATGGACAAGCAGATGGCACTTGTCATTGACATTGACCCTGACATCCTGAGTCCAGAGTACCACACCAGCATGGAAGGGGAGGTGG
>BDIP01000017.1:0-46688 GCA_003568945.1 Kipferlia bialata
GGGGGGGGGGGGGGGGGGGGGGGGGGGGGGGGGGGGGGAGAGAGAAAGAGAGAGAAGTTCACCACTGAATCCTTCTAGATATGGCTAGACTCCCGTGCTATGAAAGAGGTAATGATAGGTTGCGCGCATCTATACAAGAGAGGCGGTATAGTGGGATAGAGGGACACATCATTCTCTCCCTCTATCTCACTCTCAGAACACCATTCTCTACACCACAAACAATACACACACTACATGCACACATAAGTCCGACCAGCACATGTATGAGTAACCAAGAAAGAGTACATATAAGTGACATCAGTAGTCACCATGATCCATATACTGGAGGTCACCACAGAGCGTATCCTCTACATATATCTACCTGGTGGATGTGCCCTCTGTAGCTCTGCATAGTAGGCATCCACGGCCTCCTCTGCCATCCCTCGCTAATGTATCAGAGAGAGAGAGGTCATATTAATAGCTAATGACAGCCAAAGGTGATTGTCGGATATGATTCGGATTTTCAGAGTCATGTAGACTCTATTCGAGCCACTATTACACACATTTATTCATATCCCTCTCTTGCCCTGGACAGGTGACAACCTTACTATGTCATGTGGTGGTAAGGGGGCAGAGCGACCCGGAAGATTCACATGATTCCCACCTCCGCCTCCGCCTCTTATACTTGGTGGAGGTGGGGGACTGCGACGCACCATATGGCCACTCTCCCCCTTGCTGCCTGGGTATGGGGTGAGGGCACTACCAGGAACTGCCTCTATGGGGGCATCATGATGCTTCTCAATGGGTGTCTGTGCTCTCTTCTGTCTGCAGTATAGATACACCCCACCAATACACACAAGGACACCAAGGATAGCGGCACCTGCTACCAGTAGGAGTGGTATAGAGGGTGTATCACCACCAGTACCGGGTGGCACAGGTACAGTAGGTGCCTCAGTGACTGATATCGATGAGACTGCCACCCCAGTGAGCCAAGCCAACCCGGCATTGGAGGCCGTAACATGGAGTGTATCCACACCTAGGGGGAGGGAGACAGGGCATGCCTCTGCCTCCCTCTCAGTGTCGCTGTACACACTGCATGTGGACACAAGCTCCATGTAGGATATGTCTCCACTCTTCCTGGCATACACACTGAGCGTGGTGTCACTGTCTGCTGACAGGGCAGTGGCGTCCAGGGTGTTAGGGCTCCACACATACTCTAGGTCGAAGGGCGTGTCCTCAGCCACAGAGACAGGCAGGGAGAGAGAGAGACTCGGGAGGGAGAGGGGTGTGTCCGTGAAGGTGACTGATCCTGAGACAGCGTAGCTAGAGGAGGTGGCGGTTGTATCTACATCCTTGGCCTGTGTCTGTGTATCAACTGCACCACACTCACCCTCTGCCTCTCTGACAGCCAGGGAGTACACACCACTGTAGTATACCACCCCAGCTGTGTCCCACTCATACACACCAGTGCAGGGTAGGCAGGACTCCAATACAACGGTGTCAGCACCAGTGCCTGAGGTGAGATAGCGGTGGATAGAAATTGGAGACATATAGTTACGTGTATATGTACTAGCACCGCTACCTGACACGAGGGCCAGGTCTATGTAGTCTGTGTCCAATGCTGATACAGCATACATGACGGTGACTGTCTCTGCTACAGGTAGCATAGACCCAACAGGGGGTGAGTACACATAGACTGGGGGATCACTCACACACGCAGTCTCCCACTGCTGTGTGCCATCCTCTAGGTAGAACACTACACACATGTCACCAGCTGTGACAGGTACGTTGAAGGAGAGAGAGAGAGAGTGGGTGGAGAGGGTCCCGTCCTTGTAAATAGAGACAGACACACACCCGTCAGGAAGGGATATCTCTGACCCACCCACTAGGCATGTACCAGTGGATGTGTCTAGGAGAGGGGTAGAGGTAGGGGCAGTACCAGAGAGGAGACTCACAGAGGTACTTGCACACACACCCTGAGTGGCAATGTCGTCATCTCCATCAAACACCACACACAGCCTGTACTCTCCCTCTGCAGGTGTGGCTGAAGGGTCTAGGGAGAGAGTGGCGTGCCCGTGGTAGGACCCACCCTCGGGTATAGAGAGAGAGACTGGGTGGAGGGTGTCGACAAACGATGAGGCGTCCCCAGTCTCAGTGAGTATAATAGGGTACAGTGCCGCCCCTGCCACCTCCCACTCTGTAAAGGGTATGGCAGAGGGACGGGACTCCCACCACGCAACTTGGAGTGTACCCTCCTCCACATACACTGAGGAGGGGGCTGATACATACCGGAGTGCCCCTCCATAGGGCACAGAGACCTCTGATAGGAGAGAGTCCGTAGAGGCTGAGGGTGAGGCATGGCCGAAGGCACCCAGCAGCACCTCTCCCGCCGTCTCACATCTGACATAGGCTAGGGAGAGAGTGGTATCGGTGGGGTCAACAGCCACTGTCTGGCCCTCAGTGTAGCCAGAGAGAGAGTGCCTAGCTGCCAGGCAGAGGGTGTTACCAGAGGTGGCGGTGTCTATATCGTGCAGGGTGAGTGGTACAACCCCACACATCTGGACTGAGACACTGTCAATAGAGATGGGTGCTAGGGACTCAAGGGGCACGGAGACGGGGAGGGAGAGATATGCTGAGTCCGCCGCACCCTCTAGATACAGCACACTCTCTGCCCCTGCAAGTGGGGCCAGCCCTCCATACACCCATATACACCGGTAGGACATGGATGAAAGTGTGGCAAGGAGGGTGTCACTCTCGTCCTGGTCCACCAGAACCCACTCACATGGGACAGCCTCCCCCTCACCCTCTGCACCTGCCACCCTATGCATGAGGGCAGGCGGGGTGGCACTGTATCCATTGACTGTGGCAGTGAGGGTATCACCAGTGTGTATGGAGGCACTACCAGTGGGGAGGGTCATTCTCAGGGTTGGTCTTACATACTGCACAGAGACACTCTGATACAGACCAGAGGCCACCACTCTAACTGTCAGTGCCACAGATACCCCATCAGTCATGGGTGTGAAGACAGAGAGAGAGGCTGGGCTAATGTCAACCTCTCTGACACCGGATACAGTGGCAACCCTCGAGCTATTCACATACACGTCGTAGGTGCCAAACGCCCCATCTGCGCTATCCGTCTCCCATGAGAGTGTATGGGTGGCGCCATCGAGTAAGATACCAGTTGTAGATGTGTCTGTACCACTGTATAGAGTGTCCCCATCAAGTGTTACAGTAGTCACTACAGTTGATGTTGTGTCTGAGGCTGTGGGGGAGGGTATGTGCACGCTGTTGAGGTAGCTAGACACAGCCCGGTACTTGGGGGAGAGAGAGGCGTCCTGGCCGGTGTACTCAACCAGGCCCCAGCAGCCATACACGGAGCACATGCCTGGGGTCAGCCCATTGCATACATAGTATATAGCATATACATACATAGTATGTATATGCATCAGAACTCTATTCATACATACTTCATGTACTGGGAGCACATGCCTTGGGTGAGAGAGACCAGGAGGAGTATAGATATAGAGACATCAAAGTTCAGAGTATGGTAATGAATAACCTGAATGCCCATGTAAAGGAGGATCAGTAGGGACATATCAATGTACCTGTTGATGTGAAGTGCATCTGCAGTGATATCCCGTGGTCGTGGTTGGCCTCTAGTATCCCATAGTACACAGCCTCTAGCCTATCATCCTGAGTCATGGCCTCAAAGAGCTCTAGGGCACCGAGGGTGCGGTAGGTCTGGCCCTGTATTGTAAGACATATGTATATATATATATATATATTTGGCTATCATATCAAATTCAACACTACATACTGATAGTGCGGTAAGTCTAACCCTGCATGGTAAGACAGAACCATAGGAGACACTGAATAAGACTTATACATACAGAGAGACACTTATGCTTATCGATATATTCCCTTAGACTAGAGATTCAGGTACACACCTCTATCATCGCCTGCTCTACAAATGCCGGTCCCCCCTCGTATGTGGCCAGGGCCATATCGTATGACAGGGCAAGGGTGTAGAAGGCATCGATGTCTGATAGGTACTCATCCTGCCACCCAGTCGACTGGCACTCAGCCATGGCAGAGTCTGGGGTGAGACACTAACAACTGTATATAATTAATATATATATGTACTCATGTGTATATATATATATATATATATAAATATGTATATATATGTTCGTATATATACACTCAGCCATGGCAGAGTCTGGGGTTAGCTCCATATATACTATAAACATATATGTATATAAGGTCTGCCATGCGACAGAGTCTGTGGGGTTAGTATCTAATGACACTATATATCACAATGACTATATATACAATACATACACCAACGGCCATGGTGCATGTGGGATGGGTTAGACTGCTGTATACCCATATGTACTCATATATGTATATAATACAAAAAATATATATATCAGAAGTCCTATATATATATACTCGGCCATGGCAGAGTCTGGGGTTAGACTCCAACAACTGTGTATAATACAATACAAATATAAGAATATATATATATATATATATTTAGATATACTGAGTCATGGCAGAGTCTGGGGTTAGACTAATACTAGTGACTCTACACAACACAATGTATATACATAGAAACACTTGCTCTACGCACCTATGTCCAGGTTGAGCAGTCTTGTGATCTCTGTGCTTAGACCCCCACAGTCCCAGTAGCCTGAAGTGTAAGGGCAGAGAAGGTGAAAGTAAGGGGTATACTTATAGGCATGCCCAAGAATATACAAACCCACCCCCTGTGGCCAGCATGTCTGCCAGTTCACCAAGGGATGCACTCATGGATGGGCCCTGGTAGGCAAGCATGTCGGTGGTGTATCTGGGGTTAAGAGTGTCTAATACAAGTATACATATATATATATATATATATATACATGAAAAGAGTAGGCTAGCATGTCGGTGATATCAGTGGTGTATCTGGAATGAGAGGCAGGTAGAGTATTCATACATACACGGATACTAATACCATATAATAATACAGTGTATGAACATATCCACCCCATACCTCATCAACCACCCCGGCACCAGGTTGACGAGTCTAGAGGCAGAGTCACCCCACAGGTCAGAGAAGATGGACCAGACCTCGCTACACCTGGGGTCAGTACATACCATATGTATATACATGATATATATACTCTATATGTAAACGATACGGAGGAGGCAGTTTACCCACCTCACTGCCGTGTATCTCTGCCTGGCACACATGCCAGTGCATGGTATATATATATATATAGTGTATAATAGTATATAGCAGACTGATGATACCTCACAGCCGTGTATCTCTGTCTGGCACACATGTCTGTGCCATAGTAGCAGGTGGGGTCGGTGGTGTAGGACCCGTCCTCCTGGGGGTGGGTATCTAGAAGAGACACGCATATGTATATATACATATATATAATATTACACGTATATATAGAATCTTGATGATATATGTACTCTATGTGGTGTAGGACCCGTCCTCCTGGGGGTGGGTCTTTAGACATGACTTATAAAGAGCTATCAACAATAGTCATATATACAGTAATCACATATACCCACATACCTGCACAACAGTGTCTACTAGCCCCAGTCTCACTCCCTCTGCCTCGGCCCATTCACCTAATGTTAGGTACTAATATACCATAATTAACAGAGGTCTATGAACGATTGTGTCAAAATGATAGGCACATAGTACATCGAGTAGTTGAACAGTAGAGTGCAACAGTATCTCAGTGTCCACTAGTACTGACCTGCTGCCGTGGAGTCATTCAAATACATACCCTCCTTGATTGACTATTTCATTACATATTTCATATATGCATATACAATACTTACATATATACATATATATCATGTATCAATATCACACCTGCTGCCGTGGAGCCATTCCAGTTCTCATTGCCCACACCCTCGAGATACACCTGGGGTCAGAGGAATACAGAGGAGAAGATACTGATGATAATCAGATTGAAGAGAGAAACGTTCTGAACATTTGTCTAGAAATGGTTCTTAAGAGTAATCTACATATCTATATCCACCTTAACGTCAGGCCTGAGTCCATCCCTCAGCATCGTGGCTGCCCCTCTGATGTATGTGTCATCTGACGCATAGGGCAGAGTCAGCCACAGGTCAGCACCTAGGGGGTTGGAAAGTACCCTCATGATATGTATATCTATGCATTAATCTATGCAATTCTGTATACTACTATAAGTATCTTACCATATGGTTCATTCTAATCATGAATATATGATTTTACATGTCTATCCACCTGTTCTGTTGATGAGGTCCACTATCAGCTCGAGGCTCATCCCATATCTCTCGTCCCTCCAGTCTGTGGTGTGTCGGGTGGCCCAGGTGGACTGGGCCTGGGGTTAGACCACAAATAGATATAGAAAGATATAGAGAAATGATAATTACTACAATTACAAAAATTATATATGTATACCATCATATATTTGTATATTTATCACCTCGTCTATGTATGCAAGTTCGTTAACTCCCAATATCAAAACCACCTCAGAATATATATATATATACATATATTGATAATTAATACATATATATATATACCATCACTCAATACCTCATCAATGTATGCCAGCCAGTTCATGACCCTGATGGCCCCGAACTGACCCATGTACTCCAGATAGGCAGGGTGCCAGGGCAGGATGTGGTACCTAACGATAAGTACTACATGTATATATATATACTAAGAATACATATATACTAAGAACTATATGCCTATATATCTACAGGATGAGATACCGTAAGCCTCTCACTCACTCAGGGTAAAGGAGTAAGTGATTCCATGCGGAAGAAAGCGAAGAAATGAGTTTGGAGTGTGAAAGGAACAAATTGAATAGAATACTAGTAGATACTAAACAGCATATATGAGTCGAACCTGTCCTCATACCCCGCCATGACCACCCTGATGTTCCTCAATGGGTCATCGGGGTTGGTGCGGGTAATGGTCAGGAAGAGACCGTTGTCGTCATCCTGGGGGGGTGAGAGCCTTATAGGTATACACACGCACACAAACACCCACCCACATATGCATATATAGATCCTCCTGGGGACTGAGAGGGGGTAATGGGGGTACACATATATACACTACATACAGGCATGTGTATATATATTTACACCTCCGATGCTGTGTACTGTATGGCCACCACCCCTGCCCTGTATGACAGGAGTGATGCATCCTCTCTCTATATATACATGTATTCATATAGGTATAGACATATATATATACACTCTATATATATAAACTATCATCTATGTCCTTACCTCTGATGCACTATACTGTATTGTAACCACCCCTGCCCTGTATGAGAGGAGTGATGCATCCATGCCCACAGTCAGGGTGCCATCGCCATCGTACAGGATGGTGTACTGGCCTAGGCATGAGATAGAGATTGGTAGTACCTATACCAATCTTACAGTTATCAAGGGGATGGTGAACAGGCCTGGAGAGACGGATTATGAAGAGAGAGAGATTAATGTACTCATAACAAGTACAATACATATGATCTACAAGCACACCGTCTTCAAAGGCCATGTGTGTGTCCCTCAGCATCAGCGTGCTGACCACAACACCCTCAGGGATGTAGGTGGGGTGGCCCTGGGGGGTGAGAAAGAAAGAAAGGTAGGTACGTAGTTACACGATACTTCAGTCGCGTAAGAACACAATGTACCCACCATTGTTGGGTGGTATGTGACCCTCTCGTCCTCTGTGTCCCACTCATAGGTGGGGGAGAGGACCCACCTGTGGGTGAGAGGGTGTTAAAAGATGTATATATATAGACGGTACATCATAGTGTGTGATAGGTGAGGGACAGGACCCACCAGGGGGGGTTAGGTAGGAGGGTATATATAGAACAAATATCCATATGTCAATATATATATATATATATATACAATATCCCTCACTTGTTATCCTCCTGTGTCACCCACTGCCTGGCTGTCATGAACAGATCAGAGACAAACTGCCTGGCTGTCATGAACAGGTCGGAGAAGACAGACTCGGTGGACCAGTCGCTGATGCCTACAATTAGGTACAAGCCCCTGGTGACACATGTGGATATACGTATGTGTAGACACACAGGTCATACCTGACACGTTCATGCCCAGTCTCCTGATGATACAAGTATATACAAGTGTATACATGATCTAGAGATACTACATACAATATATAAGAGGATGTGTCTAATCGCATCTACCTGACACGTTCATGCCCAGTCTCCTGTCCCCCATGTTGGGTGCCCACTCACCACCGGCCAGACACCTGGGGGGTTAGGTATACATATACCTACATATTAATATATATATATATATATATATAACAGGTACTATACTATACTGACACCGATGTTGGGTGCCCAATCACCACCGGACAGACACCTGGGGTAATCGGTTAAACTCTGCAAAGATACAGGCTTACAATACATGTGAAACGATGACCATGTACCCCACCCACCTGTCCCCCCCATACCCTGCCCAGCAGACACATGCCCCATCTATGCAGTCCCCATAGACACACGAGGCAGAGCAGCCTGGGGTGATGGGGAGATAGTACTGCATACCAAATACAGAGCGGACTGAACACACATGTATTACTGTATGTATATTGTGAATGGAGACACATACCTGCAAGACCCGGCCCACTGCACTCTGCCTCTCCCTCACAGTCCCACACACACTCATGCAAAGAGGCGTCATAGACATAGCCTGTGTCGCACACACATGATGAATTGTCGGCTGAGCACACGCCGTGGCCATTGCACCCACAGTCGATCTGGGGTGAGGATACATGTAGAGGTGTCAGGAGGACTCATTTACAACAGCGTGTACTAAGGCAAAGAGGGTATTTGCACACTTATGCTCGGTACCTCGCATGTGTCACCGGAGTACCCCTCATAACACTCACAGACCCCAGGGTCAGTACAGGTACCGTGATAGCCACACCTACCCTCACACACTGTGGGTGAGACACATCAATACATGCAAAATGTATACATACTCTAAGCATACACACAGGAAGGGTGAGAATGGGACCAACAGAGAGAGTCACGTCTTCGTTCCTGCACAAACCTTATACCCACCCACATATATATATGTATATATACATACGTATACCTGGCTAGTGGTACTTGTCACACTCGTATTCTGTGCCACAAGTACACACACATCTATATATACACAAATATGTATATACACAGCGTCTATATGCATATCTATGTTTCTACCTGGGTAGTAGCACGTGTCCCCCTCGTAGTCTGTGCCACAGGTACAGACCTCATGCACTAGGTACGGCTCATCTGATCGGGTAGAGAGGGTGATGATGGTATCATGGCACTCACAACAACAGTATACTGTAGTATCTGTATGTATATATGAGTGTGTATGTGTGTGTACCTGTGGACGGGCGTGACTGCACACACTCCTCACACGAGTAGCTGCAGTAGTCATACACAATGTTCCTCAGTTCACAGCTTGTCACGCCCTCTGTGACGGTAACCGTGTACCCGTAGTCACATGCCACAGTCCCGTCCGTCAGACACTGTCCGTGTGTCACATCACTGTCAGCACAGGTAGGGGTAGGGGGTATGTACCCACTGTCAGAGAAGTATGTCTCGATGGCAGCCTCTTTGGATGAGACAGAGTGTGTGTCAGAGGCTGGGTGTGAGACATATGCAAATAGAATGGAGTAATACAATATACGCATAGGAAAGGTGGTGCATGTCGATGTTAGAGAGAATGCTGTGTGGTTCCAGTACTTCCAAATATATACTATTCATATACAGAATTTGTAGCCACCTGTGTTCAAGGCCCATGGGAACCCACTTGTACCAAACTGCACTACCAGGTCTAGGTGGTCCTGAAGGAGGGATGTGTAGCTGGAGGTGGGGAATACGATCCGTTGTAAGGGAAGAACAGAACCTAATAGTAGAGTATATGTCTATTACAGTACATGTCATGTCTATAGAGATCATATAGTATTGAAGGGTGGTGTACCTGGGTGTGAGGGGGGATAGATGATAGGAGCCACTACAACGAAGACATGTAGTAAGTAGAGTGATACCTTAGCAGTACATCCCCCATCCTACTATCCCTGTGCAGTGTCTGTGCCACATCCTCATCAGTGTCATCGGCCATGGTGAAGGAGACAGCAGACTCATACCTATTGTGAGGGTAATATATATCAGTATCAGTATCACCATATATACACGTTTATACATGGTGAAGGAGACAGCAGACTCATACCTTGGGTGAGGGTAATATGTATCAGCATCAGCATCACCATATATATACGTTTATACATGGTGAAGGAGACAGCAGACTCATAGCTGCAGAGTGAGTGGACAAATGTATGCTTCAGCTTAATCATACTTAGAGAGTGAGGGGGCAAAGTAATACACATACCAACACACTTCACATTGAGGATAATAGTGCACACATATACACGTACGATATGAGCCTGGAACTATATATATATATATGTGTGTGTGTGTGTGTATATCCGTACGATATGAGCCTGGGTGTGTGCCCCGTGGCCTGTGCCATCTCATCCAGCAGAGCATCGTGCTTGGCCTGGGGTTAGCCATCTACTGTATTCTATATACTAAATACTATATAGGATATACTATATATCTCATCATACCACTCATCTCTATGCTGCCCCCTAGATAGGGGGCTAGGGCCAGTGCATCAGTGTTCAGCCAGAATACATGGTCAGAGAGGCAGTAGTCACCAATCGTGTAGTCAGCTACGGTGACATCGCCAAACATCTGCAGTGAGAGGGAGGGAGACAAGAGGTGTCACTAGCTATCAATACCCGCACCCTAATCCTTCCCATACTACATTCACACATATACATATATATATATACATATATATATATGTGTGTGTGTGTGTGAGCCACACTGACGTCACCAAACATCTGCAGTGCGGGGGGGGGGGAGACAAGAGGTGTCTATATACGCATGCGCAAGTCCCAACCTTGTGATTTACCTCTAGATATATATATATATCCCTACCTTCTTCCACGGCCACACTGTCACTGCCTGACCCGCTGCCACCCTGACCAGTCTGTCTGTCTGTCTCTCTCTCTCTCAATATATATATGTGTGTACATATCTATATATATACCTTCCTCCAAGGCCACACAGTGACTGCCTGTCCCGCTGCCACTCTGACCAGTCTGTCTCTGCTGCCAAACACAGACTCGAAGATGGACCACACCTCAAGGCTGGGAGTAAGTATAATTACAGCGTGATCTCACTGGTTGGTATATGTACACCGGTATCATACCTTCTCATAGCATACCAGCACAGCCCCATCTGCTGCATGTCGTCTGAGAGCATCCACCCATGCACTGTCTCTATGGCCTCATCATCTATGAGGGGTGTACCGTCCACCCTGCTACCCTCAGAGGCAGCGTAGATGGCACCGGGGAAGTATCCTGGAGTTAGAGCCTCTGCTACGCGATGTGCATAGCATTACAAGATTTAGACCTAAAGCTACGCGATGTGTGATTTACTACACGATACATTACCTGTCCCCCAGACCTCGTTGGACAGTTCAATGTACATAGAGACATCGGGCCTCAGGTTATCACGCAGATATGTGGCAAACTGGGTGACATACCTAGGGTGAGAGAGAGTGAGGGGTCAACACCGTGAACAATAAGTGTATCTCCAAGGTGATTATGTCCAATAAATCAGACTACCCACCAGTCACTCCACTAGTGGTCTACATATACTAACGCTTATGCTTATAGGTTCCTATATATGTACATACTGTATTTACACATACATACTGTTACTACACCCACCCGTCACTCCACTTGTGGCCTATGTTGACCCAGGGGTCGGAGCCTAGGGTGTTGCAGATGGTCACAATCTAAAGGGGTCAGATATGTCATAGAGTTCATACATACGATACATATATATACATATATATATGATGCAGATGGTCAACATCTAAGGGGAAAGAGTACATGGGTCGGCATATACGCTGTAAAACTTCCTATCTATACCTGCTCCACGGGTATCCCCCCCTCTGTCCATGTGTAGAAGGTGTCTCTCTCTTCTCTCTGTCTCTCTCTCTCTCTCAATATGTATATGTATATCTATACCCATACCTGTTCCACGGGTATCCCCCCCTCTGTCCATGTGTAGAAGGTGTCCCTGGCCAGCCTTGTCTCCCAGTCAAGGGGCACTCCATCAGAGTCATAAGGAGTGGCGGCATCAACACCATCTACACCCTTTAGTTAGAGATATACAGGAGAGAGAGAGAGAGAGAGTCATGGGGGGTGGCATCGTCAACACCATCTGCATTTTGGTATTAGAGTAGAAGACAGCAGAGAGAGGGGTAGAGAGGGATAGTCATTAGAGTGACAGCATTCCCTCCATCAAGTCCCTGGGTTGGCTGGGAGGCTAGGTTAAGAATTGGAGGTATTAATGGAGAGACCGTGTATATACTTTGTGACGCATACAAGCATCCCTACCTGCAGCGGGTCTGTCTCCACATCGTGGTTGGTGACCATCAGATCCATGAACCTGGGGGGGTTAGGAGGCATAGAAAGGGGATAAGAGAGGGCTCTAGCAGCTACACTACTACGTCATACTAATCAGGTCCATGAACCTGGGGGGAAGAATAGGAGGGGTAGCATAGATACGTATGGATAATGATAAATCAAAATGTGATTAACAATGTACACCATTACCTCCGCACCCTGTATCTACATGTATATATGTGTAATATGTATGTGTGTACAGTGGTGTAAGTGCATACCTCAGCACCCTGTATCTCCTGAGGTAGTCCAGCCACTGAGTGCTCATGGGCTGGGACACATAGAGACACTCGTCATGCTCACTGGGGTCAGGGAGAGTATGGTCCGGTAGAGTTTCTTCTATGTATGTATATATAGACATAGTATAGTAGAGATGCTCAAACTATACGCACGTATAAATCCAGACACTATTCTTGCTCCCTGGCATCAGAGGTAGAGAAAGGGATGATTGGGTGATGGATAGGTAGAGAGTGATATACATATCATCTGTTGTGGACATGGCAGAGACTACACCATACATGAGCAACTCAATGGCTTACACACATATATGGGAACGCAGTAGACATATACAGCTACCAAACTAACCACACGCGTACAAAAATTCACACAGGGTTACCTGACCACCACAATGTCTCTGATTGGATCCTCCGGGTCTGTTCTGTTGATGGATATGTGCAGTCCATTGTTGTAGTCGGTGGAGCAGGTCAGCTCAATCACTATCCTGCAGAGTGAGTGGCGGATTCATATATATATATATGCATGTAAATACAGTCACACCTATATCCATCTACATGTATATATCCCCCTTACCTTCCTGGCCTAGCCTCCACAGGTGCATCGAAGTTGAAGTACACTTATACGTACATACTACATACTGTATATATATATGTATTATATATATACATCCCCCACCTTCCCGGTCTGGCTTCTACAGGTGCAGCATCAAAGTTGAAGTCCAGCACCCCCTGTCCCGAGTACAGTACCACATATCTACCATCTGGCACTGAGTGGCACTCAATGTCCCTGGTCAATAGGGTGTGGGCACACCTAGCGTCAGACTATGATGTATAGATATATATATGTGTGTGTGGGTATATATATATAGGCATATATATACTATGTGAGTAGTTCTCACTAGCACGATCTAACATGCACTCATCCCCTACCTATTTAGACACACACATAAAATATCATGTATATATACAACGTCGACCCCCCTACCTATTGACATGGGTGTACAGCGGGTACCCATCGTCCGAGAGAGTGATCTCCCTATCGTTGGGGTTACCATCGGCGTCTAGACCATCCTCGTCATACCCGTCCAGAGTGTTCCTGAGGTGAGTATAGTGACATGTTACTCGGTTGTGTGACATGTTACACCACGTACCAGTTGTAGTCTGTGTGCCCGAGTGCCCCATAGAGCCACTGTCTGCTCCTGGGGTGAGGGTCATAGACATAGCAATAGAGGTGTACTGTACATATATATACTACTCATGACTGCGTTGTCTGCTCCTGAGGGTGAGGGGGTTGGATAGGAGTCATCATGTATATAGTGCGTCATATACTCTAATTCACAGTTAGTGCAATATGTGTGTATTATGTACAGGTACTATATGTATACACATCCTAGTCATGAGGTCCTTGTCACACTCTCCCTTTATCAAACTAATACTCCTTCTCTAGATACTGTACATACAATATATCTGAACTATTATATGTGTACCTAGTCATGAGGTCCCTTGTGACGCTCTCCCTCTGCCAGTCTGACACGCCACTCATGGACACACCCATCGAGGGGGGTCTGGGGGGTGAGGGTGGACAGAGAGAGATATATATATAATGATTATATAGATATATATACGTGTGTCCGTATGAACGTACATACACCACCCATGGAGGGGGGTCTGGGGGTGGGGGTAGATGAGTATATACATTCACGAATATACTTCGGCATATACGCCATGTAACAGGAAAATGTGAGGCGGACGTAATGATATAATGTATACATATCAGTATAATATTCCATACCTTGTGTCCCAGTCGCCTCTGTCCATCAGTGTGTCACAGGCATCACCTGAGTACCCGGCATGGCACAGACACAGACCTGGCGGGTGAGTGGTATCATAGACTACCCTAAAAGAGATACAGAGTGGAAAATCACCTAAGGACCATACCTGTATCCGTATCCACCACAGTGTGTCTCAGATCCAGAATAACAGGGAGGAGATACTAAACATATAATACATATGCATATATATTAGTGCTATCCCACCTGTATCCATGTCCACCACCCCATACACACATAGAGTGTCAGATACAGATGGACAGGTAGGGGCAGTGGTGAAGACTAGAGGGGCACTCTCGGACTGGGGTAAAGGCACAAAGCGCGTGTGTATGAGAGAGAGAGGTAGAGATGCAATGATACAACAACAGTGAATATGAATATATATGTATATATATGTATAGACCTTCATACCTCACTTAGTGGCACACCCCCGTTGGCTGCAAAGTGACTGTATGCCTGGTATCTGGCAGAGGAGGAGAGGGTCTCCATGCTGTGGTGCTGGGCATCTGAGGTGAGGGACTACTATGCTATATACACGCCTGTTATATATATATATATAGAGAGAGAGAGAGTGGACAAACAAACGCCATACATAGACACATTCATACACTACTATACTGTGGTACGGGGCATCTGCAGTGAGGGGTCTATCATAGGCCATGAATAGATGTACTATACTACAAACATTATGTGTGTGAATAGACCCTAACAACCCACCTATCAGCCCACAGTCCTTGTTGTACCACATGTCCTCCTCACACATGTTGGTGTGCTTGGTGAGGGCAGGGGCGATCACAGCACGGGAGCCCTGGGGGTTGAGGCATACATACGCACATGTGAATGTGCACGACATAGTGTGAAGTAGTTGACCAATACACAGCTACGCATACCTGTGACCGCAGAGTGTTGAGCCAGTCGAGGGTGAGGTCAGTGACAAGCTGGTTACTCGATTCAGTGTCAGATTCACCCATCAGAATGCGGGTCATTCTACCTACAGGTGAGATAGCTCCCCATATCATTGTTCCATTAAGACATATTTGTGTTAGAAGCCACTTAGACCAGTTATACATACCCTCCAGTCTGCTCTCCCTCTGTGCGTCCAGTAGCTCATCAGCAGAGGGGTCATCGGACCTGGAGTACCTGAAGGTGAGTATGTGAGTAGGAGACAAACACATACATTCATACACCACATTCATGTTTACTGTCTCCTATACACGTACAGTACTAGTATGTAAGAAACCCCTATACCTGAACCGTGCCCCGTGTGTGGATGGCCTCAGGTGCATATACACATACAAATACATACATATACACATAAGAGTATGTATATAAACACATGTATATACCTGAACCTAGCCCCGTATGTGGATGGCCTCAGATGGATACCACCCAGGGTGGGCATGGTACGGAGGCCATAGTCAAGGGCCTGGGGTTGATACAGATACATAACATATACATCTATATACAGGTATATACAAGTAGCACTAGGCCATAGTCATGCATCATTACTATTCTTATGACTAAAGAGGAGAGGCCATAGTCAAGGGCCTAGTTGGTAGAGAGATATACATTTGTCTTTGTATTTCAGAAGGGGTACGCACCACTTGTGCTAGCCCTGTGAAGTATGGGTCGTCTGATATGATGCCCCTGTCCACTGCATAGAGGAGGAGGGCAGGGTCATCCAGGGAGTCTGGGGGTTAGATGTATATACAAAAAACAATATACAATTTACATTTTCCAATATTCAATATTCAATAATCGATATTATCAAATGTATATACATACATACATATATATACCTAGCAGGGCCAGTGTCTCTGAGTCACTGCTGTCATAGCTACCAGTGCCATAGGAGCCAAGGGAGCCTGGGGTCAGGAGAGCATGGGTGTCACTTTGGAATAGAGATATATACACCAATATGTCCCATATATGTCCTGTCACCTTTGTATGTGATGTGCTTGATGTATGTATACTAAATATATATACTCTACACCAATGCCCACATATATACTCTTTCTATAGCACTAATATAATCAATAGAGGGACAGACACCCTCTCCACCTGTGTATGTGATGTGCTTTCCGTAGTTTTACTCTACACCAATACATGTGAATCCTCTACGTTCAATCCATACTATACACATACATGGACACACCTGTGTATGTGATGTGCTTGACGTATGTATTGGCCAGGGCCAGGAAGGCATCATCCCTGGGGGTGAGGCATACGGTACAGGTAGTGTGAATACTTAGATGCTTGTAGTGAGAGACCAGTAAGCCCGCACCTATCCTTCATGTCCTGCAGATACAGGTCTAAGTGGTTGTCATACAGTGTGACCATGACCCACTCAGACACACTTGAAGGGGAGGCAGAGGAGGGGTAGGCGAGGTCCCACAGCTGGAATAGTAAGTACATATAACAGTACATATATATATATATGTATACATGTGTATATGTCATATCCTATACCTGTGCGGCAGACACGGTCTGTGTCAGGTGGGCACCAACAGCACCCATGTAGGCCTAGAGAGTGAGAAGAGACAGCAATAGATATAGATCTACACTATCGACTGTCATGACTAACCTTCTCTCCATACTGCAGGTATCTAGGCCGAACGGACCAGTCTCTATGGTGAGAGAGCAGCAATAGTATGTCGAGGTATACATACAGTCACTAGTCTAAACCTAAACTGCTCTGCACACAGTGTGAAAGAGTCATCTGATATGGACACATATGTATCAATGAAAGAGTGTATGAACACAAATATACGAGTAATAATTGAACTCCTCACCATGTGACACAAGAGATAGGGACAAGTACAGACATAAATACGTGTGAAGATTACCTGAACTGCTCTGCGCACTGTGTGACATAGCCATCGGTGGCATCGGCAGGCAGGGTGAGGGAGATGGAGAGGCCTGGGGTGGGGGGATGTAAGGAAAAGACTAGAGAGTAGACATGTAGAACACAATATGTTCATGTCATATGTCAACAACTTGGCGTTTCATAAAAGTGCACCTGTCTCCTCCGCCAGTCCCTTGTAGTACAGGTACGGCATGGACTCGTCAGACTGGGTGGTTAGAGTGTACACATACATGTGTAGAATAGAGTATACTTAGAGTGTCGCTATGTATACAGGTACGGCATGGACTCGTCAGACTGGGGTGACAAGGATACATATGGGTATATGGATATGAATGGGATTACAAATCTATAGATATGACAAATATATGACAATTCTAAAACTGTTATATTTCATATTATGTGTATACCTCATACCCATATACACATAGATAGGTATGGATATGGATATGGATAGAGATACAAGGAAAGAATAGGATACCCACCTTCTAGTACAGCCTCTCTATCTATACCTATCTATACATATATGTACATACAACTCAGTAAATACTATATTAAATATATATATATATGTATATATATATATATATGCCCCCACCTTGTAGTACAGCCTCTCCATTGGTCTGTCCTCCCATGCTCGTGTCTTGTCCCCACTGTTCCACTCATCCTCACTCAGGGTGCTGTCGGACTCCCACTGACATTAGAAGGATAGTATATACACAAACCCCCCCACACACACGCATATGTATATATGAAGTGAAGACAAGTACAACATAGGGTGCTGTCGGACTCCACTGGAGTGGGTATGAGGACTCTTCATTGATGAGGTTAATACCCCGGGAACAGTATTCTTATGCCCATATGGCCAGACACAGCATCCCCCCTACCTCTGGGTGTATTGTGTCGAACGGCTGCACTGCTGCTATGTACTCTGGTGTGTAGAGGGCATCGGAGGGGAGGCCATCAGATTCAGGTACACACTTGGGGTGAGAATAGGGGTGTAGGGAGAGAGAGAGAGAGAGAGAGAGGCCATCGGACTCGGGTGCACACTAAGAGTGAAAATAGGGATGGAAAGAGAGAAGAACGGAGAAAGACAGACAGAGAGAGAGAGAAGGGTATGAGACTGAGTCACAGCCCATGGGGGAATGTGGTGAAGAGAGAGGGAGATTACGACTACGTAGTGGGAGAGAGACATGCTCCACCTGCAGAGAGTGCAGTGAGAGAGAGTATAAGGGTGTAGGATGAGAGAGAGAGAAAGATGTCATACCTTGAGGGAGTGCACTGGGTCTGACACGTCTGAGTGGGATATCAGGATGAGGGCATGGCTGGGGTCACAAAGAGAGAGAGAGAGAGAGAGAGAGGGAATATGAGGGTAGAGCTGGTTAGATATATAGATAGTCCAGTATATATGTATATATATATACTGGGAGTATGGTACCTGTATGGCGTCTCTCTGTACGAGTACGAGGTGAATACATGGTCACCAATGGGCACAGGTATTACATCCAGTCTGATATGGTAGACCCCATCAGACTCAGAGACTAGCTCGACAGGTCCCCGGAAGTCAAGAGACCCTGTCCCACTGAATGTGCACACATACTCTGAGTAGGGGAGGGTGTTGGAGACTGCGACTGGGCCTCCATAGAGATAACCTTGAGTTATACAATAATACATAGATACAGAAAGAGAGAAAGAGGTATTGGAGAATCCGAGTCTCCATAGAAACACCCTAGAGAAAGAGCCTCTATTTCAGAGACAGAGAGAGAGAGAAAGCACATGTGGAGGAGAGGGGTAGTGGAAGAGAGAGAGAGAGAGAGAGAGAGAGGTATGTCGCACCCTCTGCCATTGCCGTTGGGTAGTGTGTGTATGCATCTGCGGCACACTCAGTCTCATCAGGGTGGTAGTCCACATACACATTCTGGGGTGAGGGGGGACGTAGTGTTAGAATATATAGCATACAACATAATAATAAGACACTCCACTGTATCTATGTCTGGGCCCACATACACACACACACACATTCTGGGGTTAAATGGGGGGGGGCATAGTGATAGTATACATGTCGATACAGATTGATGACACTCTAGACTGAGTGGGATCTGCGTGCAGTCCAAGGATATTATAGTTGGTAGGCACCCACCTGTCTTCCGTATGTGTCTGTATCACCCTCACTGGTGCTGTACTTGTACCAGGCAGTGGTCTCTAGGTGCAGAAGCAGATTCCTGAGGGGTGAGAGACCGTGGACAGAAAGACAGGGAGAGAGGGAAGGGATAGAGAAGTCAGTAGGAGAAAGAAAGAAAGGGGGGGGAGCAGATATTGTTTATGCTGACACACATAAGAATAGGGACTAGAGAGTGAGAGGGGAAGCGAGGTAGGTAGGGTATACAGGATTGGGGGGGGTTAGTAGGTGGGATAGTACTCTCTCACCTGAACACCCAGTCTGTGCCCCACATGTCTGGCTTGGCCACAGGTACACCGACCTAGGGGGTGAGGGGGGGGGGGGAGATGTGTGGGAACCTACAGGTAGATACTGATAGTCATGCTGTGTGTCACTGGATTAGACACTCTTCCTAAACAGACCTCCCTCGAGAGAATACAGTCAATACATACAAAGACACCGCACAGTATCACAAAAGACAGGTCTGATAAGACAAAGAGAGAGAGAGAGAGAGAGAGAGAGGAGTAGTACCTCAGTCCGCGGCTCACAGGCATCCCCCCTGAAGAATGCATTGGAGGGGATGTCATCACACACAGAGGCACCCAGACACAGGGATACAAGACACACTGACACAAGGATACGCATGCTCATCCTATTGGGCGACACGAATGTCACCCAGGGTTGGAAGGGAGGAAGAGGGCAGATGATCAGACCCTGACTGGTTGATAGCATGAAACGTTCAGACGTTCTCTATACTCAGAGACTCTGCTTCTCTAGTCTTCACACCGATCGTGAAGAAGGTCCACGTTATCAATATGTGGGTGGTCCTTGTATGTATGGCGGTGGTCGCTTGCATGCAGACCCCCTTCGGGCCTAGACCCGTCCCCAAAGACACATATGGGAGAGGTAACCGTCCCTCATTGTGAATACCATAGTCTATCGTGAGTCACGATTCGTGACCAGCTTACCCCTTCACAGTCAGACGTAACACTGAAAATGCATTAGTTTAACCTACTGACTGATTCTATCATCTTCCAAGTTCGCATTCTGGGCTAATACTTAATGTGTGTGGCCTACACGCTCCACTGGAGTGTTCAGGTACTGACCCTCAGGTGTCCCAGCAGGTGCATTCACCTATCTCTCTGACCTTGTACTGCCATCCTACCCTGGCCCCTATCCTGAGCTGGCACTCACAGAGGGCAGGGCATCGGTGTCAGGTGGGAGCGCATGCCTATTGAACAGTGCACTGCATTGTATCTATGTACCAAGTCACACCCTCTCTTTCCTTCTCACCCTAGGCGATTGGGCCGCAGTATCAGGGGAAGGTTAGTCCAGGTGCAAAAGGGAGAGCGAATGCCTTTAAGGGACTGTGGTATATATTGAATGACTATTGCCAACTACACACACTCTCACTCTCCCTGTCTTTCGACATCTCATCCCCTAGGCATCAGTGACGGTGTGATAGAGGATATGGTCATTCTCTTCCACTCTGAGGCGTGCAGATCGGACCAGAGTCCTACCCTCCAGAGATGGGTGCCCGCTGACACTGCTCTACACGGTACCCTTCCCTGTATGTCAGGTACATACCCAGAGTATACATGTAGTCCGACATACTTGTCAAGGGAGTGCACTGCCACTGTACACTCTGGATTATATACATATATGTGGGGCTCACCATGCCCAACACACTAGTAACAGATACTTACCCCAGGGGACTGGCTGGTGGTGTCTACTGAGACTGGGGTAGACACCTACATCATGACTGTCACTGGGCCTGAACTCCACTCATCCCTACCCGTGCCTCTCTCCCCCTCTGCGTGTGTTGTGTCCCTTGCGGTCTCTGGTTCTTACCTAGTTGTGGGCACCTCAGACCAAGAGGTCTACACCTACCTCTACTCTGCGGCCTCAGATACCTGGTCCCTCCAGGGAGACCTCACACCCATCTACCCTCCACTCTCTGAGCTGAGTTGTCCAACCCGGTTTGGAGAGGTCCTTTCTCTCTATGTCTCAGACGATGCAGAGGGTAGTGAGGCAGCTAGGGTGGCAGTGACAGTCAGTGACGCCGGTTCTTACTACGTGTACCTCTTTGAACCGGCACAAGGGTTAGGGGACTCCACTGCCTGGGTACAATCAGGAGTCGTCATGCCTACCACCTCGTCAGGGACAGGACCCGTAGGCACAGTGGGTACCGCTGTAGCAGTCTCCGGCGCCACCCTTGTCACAGCAGGTTGCCGCAGTTCCCTCGACTGTGTTATCCAGACATTTACACTCTGTCAGGAGAACAAGTACACAGACTCCATTGATGAGTGGTGTATAGAGAGCGAGATACCAACCGGGGCTGAGGTGTCATATCTCAGCCTTGTTGATAACATACTGGCAGTTGGGTGTGTGGATGAGGCTGTATTGTACTCGGTGGACCCCTTGTCCCCCGTTGTCCTCTCACACTTCCACAGCAGTCTCTCAGTGACTTGTGTACCGCAGTTGGCTAGAGAGAGAGACACTGGGGAAGGAGGATCCCCAATGCACACCGCCATCATACAGGTGATTCCTATATTGTACTGATACACTCTGCTTGTCCTGCTGACCACCAGTGTGGGTCCCTTGCAGCAGTTGGAAGCATGAGTGTTACACTGACTGTCAACCGAATTCACTTCGGGACCTCTGTCGCAGCGGTGGAGTACCCTGGTTCAGACTATGACTTCTACCGTCAGTTGTCGTTCTGGGATGACTTCTCTCTCTACCCTCATGACTCACAGGCAGTGTACGGCTCTGCGTATACCGTTGAATCCTCCAATTCTATGACTGTGTTAGTTGATACTGCGGCAGACCCAACTATTCTCTTCGGCGACCCCCACGACTCCATATCCATGTCATTCCATGTTAGCATGTACACAGATGTCTTGTGGTCACCTTTCCTGGCAACATGTGTCTCACTGCTACTATGTGCGTGCGTGTCTGTGTATGTTGCTTGTCGGTGGAGGGGTGTCTATAGGAATACCGTCTATGCCGCTTCTGAGTCTGAGTCTATAACTGTTGAGGGCAATCATGCAGCGATACTGGAGAGAGTATCACCCGGGAGCAGGGTTGTTTCTCAGGTCGTACTAACTGTGGCACTCTGTGCGGCAAAAGCGTGTAGACTCTGTGTCGACTTGTACGTGCTCTCACTCTTGTATCCGTTCGTCACATCACGGTTCCTCCCAAGTATAAGAGAGGACTTGCCTTTCCCACTGGACACTGTGTACGACATAGTGCGGCAGGCCCAAGATTACTCTCTAGAGTTCGCGCATCGTGCCCTCGCGGCCTGCCTCTATTACGAGGACCTAGCTGTCATTCTGTTCCACTTTGTTGTCCGGGGGTTTGCTTTTGCCATCAATCGTACCATTGTGAGGTGGGAGGCCACCTGTCACCCGTACGTACGCGGAGTTTTGGCAGTGGTCTACACCATTCTGAACATGGGTCTCTGTTGTAGCACCACCCACATTCTCTACACGATGTGGAACAGGCAGGTCTCTGGTGACATGTACCTAGTGACGCCAATGGGGGTGGCTACCCTAGGATGCTGTGTGATTATGTGCTGGATACTATATGACAAGGACACGTGGATTGGATACTTAGCCAAGAGCATTCAGCGCATTGGAGGCCTTGTCACCAGCTACATGAGATCCTTCCACAACCCAGTGCATTCATCGAGACCTGAATCTTCTCTCTCCATATTGTGCTTGAATGTAGTGCTTGCTCCCTTTGTAGCTCTATACTACCTCGTTCTTGTTGTGGGGCTACTCATGGTTGTGCTTGTGAGTACTGCTGTGTCTCTTCTCAGCTGGGTGGCGGTTCCCGTCCTGGCAGCTGTGCCTCACCTCCTGAGGGCCATGGTGGGAGTGTACTCTCCCGCACAGGAACACATCCGTGTGCTTGGCCTATCATCTCAGACTCGGTCGCCAAGCACCACCGCTAGTGTCGTCCTAACAGGGGTTGTGTGTGTGGTGTGGCAGCTACTGAGTCTACCCTCAATGAGCCACAACAGGCTTGGTGAGGTCCTGGTAGTGCTTCTGAGTGCCACTGTTACCACCTGTGTGGTAGATGGGTATACGTTCGACCCCTTTGCCTCACTATTGCCCACCAAGGGGGTGGAATCAAGTACACCTGCCCTCACTTGGGAGGACCGAGACAGCAAGGGTATCAATGGCGACTGGACTCAAGATGTGGTGTCAGGCTACTCATCCCTGCTCTCCCCTACTCCCGCGGCCTTGAGGCATGCGGAGCTCACTATGACCCTAAAGACCAATGCACTACTCTTCATACCCTATGTCGGCCCTACCTGTAAGGTTGTCGCGGACCGCCTGACATCGCCGCCTCTCCGGGTACCAGGATGCCCTTCAAGCAAGAGGCTATGGGTCAGCAACATACTTGCCACCCTCTGTGTGTTCTTCCTAGCCTACCAGATGGCCTTCCCCACCATCTCCAATGGCCAACTAACAGCCATGTGTGTAGTGTTCTGGGTGTTTGCTGCCCAGCAGGTGTGGGATGCGTATTGGCAGAGTGAGAGGGTGTTAGGACTGAGGTCAAAGGCCAGCGACTCACGGAACACCATGACAGGAGTGGAGAAGTACTCTTCCTTGGACCTGGAGGGGGTGCATGTCAGCGACAGAGATGCCATGAGTAAGAAAGAAGCCGAGGCAGCTGAGACCATGGCGCTGCTGACCACCCAGACGGAGATGGCAGGGATTAACGGGTATGGAAACAGCGCCCTGTCTTGGTAATCGTTCGGAAGTGATCCCCAGTTCTGGGCCATGCTCTGAGCCTCAGACTCTGAGGGAGTGTTGGAGAATATATGACTATGAAAACTGTGTCCTTGGATTCATCTGTCTCACCGACCTTGTTTTACCTCCGGCGAAGAGCCGATGATCTTTCATTTACACTCTAGAACTCTGGCTTGCCCAACAAGATCGAGTCGCACCAGTGGTGCGGCACGGCATACATCACAAAGGGCCGATCATTGTAAATCTTGGCACATGACTATCTATTCAGATCATCTCACGTCAACCACGAAGGTGTTTGAGACAGTCACCCTACTCACAGCCGTTGATATAATCCACAGTACACCGAATTCAGGAATGGGCCAGATTCACTAGCCCCTTTCGAAGAAACTAAAATAGCTGAATGATCGGTGTGGAAGATCGGTGAAGATGAACGTACGGACACCGCTCTTTCACCACCTAATTTTCAACTTTTATCAATGAGAGTCCTAGCCCTGCTTGCCGTCGTCGTTCTGGTGTGTGCTGCGTCTACCAAGGTGCACATACACTAGTGTTGCCCGCTATAGTAGCGATTACTCTGCCTGTCTTGAGAGTACAGTTGGCTTTCTATATCCAGGCTCTCACCTTCTCACCTCTCAGCCCATGCGCTTCAATAACCACCACGACCGTAAGTGCGACACATGCGGCATCTGGATGGACGAGATAGGATATATTTGGGATAAATATTGGAAGTCTTTTGATGGAGGGGAAGGAGTCTTAGAATTCTCTCTCTCTCTCTCTCTCTCTCTCTCTCTCTCTCTCTCTCTCTCTCACCCACCCCAGCTGGAGAAGCTCATGCCCCTGGAGAAGATGGACCCCATCGACACCAGGTGAGTCAGACTACATCTCTCTCACCTCCCCATATTCACATATATATTGATGTCTCAATCAGTCTCTGCCTCTCTCTCTCACACAAACACACCCACCTCAGGTTGACCTAGAGATGGCCTGTCTGGACATCTGTGACGTATATGGCCAGTGCACCCAGGAGGAGAACGAGGAGGTGCTCCCCCCCCCCCTCTCTCTCTGTCATAACTGCTTTCACGCACGCCCTCTACCTCTGTATTTGTGTATCGAGTATGTATGCACGGAATATGTACCTATGGACCCGTATCGATATACATGAAATCATATTCCTGTTGACTTTTGTTGTTCTCTCATTCTATAGCCCTCCCCCCCTTTCTCTCCCTCCAGGTCTCTCCCATTGTATTTCCCTCCAGATCTCTCTCCCTCCAGGTCTCTCTCTCTCCCCCTCTCCCTCCAGATATATATATCTCTCTCTCCCTCTCCCTCCAGATATTTCTCTCTCTCTCCCTCTCCCTGCAGGTCTCCCGCTGCATATCCCTCCAGATGAGGTACAACAACCAGGTGACCGAGCTCCTGATCCAGGGATACACTCCCGACGTCATGTGCGAGATGATCGGAGTGTGCTAAAGAGAGAAAGGGGGGAGTACTGCACTCCTGGTTATATCCTTGGTAAGTCACACACAGCTAGGCATGGTGTCTGGGGCATGTATGTCTGTACATGCACGTAGGGTACGAATGGATTAAGAGGTGGAGTCTTTGGTCTTTGGCTGGGTATATACACAGAGATAAATATTAATATCAGTGAACGATACTATTTGCCACAAAACGTGTGAGTCGTATAGTCTACAATGTCGGTTGAGACCTGTGAGGCTCTCTACCGTATAATACACATTCGAAGCCCTCGAAGTGAATGGACAAGATGGGCTGTTAAGTGTTCTCTCTAATCGACCATAGCACCTGGACCAGAAAGCACGAGACCCTTGAAGCAGAGCACTGGTGGCACACCGCGTATGCCTAAAGAGTATGTTTACTGGAGGATATCTTGCACTTTCCCCAGACTCCCCAACTCTCAGAATACGACAGCTTCGCCTTGTTGCCCTAGTTGCGTATCTCTCTGCGACTGCGTATCTCTCTCTTGCTGCTCTGGCAAGTGCTGCGTCACGCTACTATCCTGGGAGTGAGGTCCTGTCCACTGTAGACCTGTGGTTCCATCAGTCAAGTGGATGGAGTCAGTCTCTGCTGCAACTATGCCTGGTGGCACAGCCAGTGTATGTCCTCTATGTAGGTGAGTATCCTATAAGTGTCCTCACCCTATGTTAGCTAGACAGCTTGATACTTATCGAATCCTAACTGTAGTCAACCACTATTGTGTTGTATCCCTCAGTTGTGCTTGTGGATCCAAACAGACGGAACCGACAACGTCTCTATTGGACAGAGTCGGAACACGCAGTACATCGTATACAATACGTAGATGGGTGGTTGATGTGTTGAGACTGTCTGGGTATTCAGACTATGACATATCTGTGCACGCCAAGTGTGTGATGCGACTTGGTATTGTCACAGAGGGTCTGTCTCACATTGTCAAACTGAGACGGGACATGAACCCTGTGGTTTCAGGGATGACCTTGACAGCGGGAGTGACACTGGTCTACTCACAGCTGAGGGTTGGTGGTATTTACAGCGTTTCTGACATTGATACCTTTGCATGCATAGCTATCCATGTCCATGGATGTCAATATCATCCTATTGAAGCGTAGAACTCTTCTCTTTCTATCATTACCACAGACAATGTCGCTCTACAATGCCAGTGACATCGCCATTATCAACAGGGGACCATCAAAACCTTCACTAGGTATGAAGCATTATTTACTGGTGGTATAGAAGTCTTAGGTCACATACGTTCAAGCTGACTACTGAATCTAATTCAGCAATGTCCTTTGTGGTAGATACACTTCCCATATCATTCGGCGGATACTGATGAACCAGCTCCGAAGTCCTCTCAATCCTGGTCCTACCATTGCCGAACTGTTAGTCGCGTCAGTACGATGGTACGTAGCAGTTGTCGATGTACAGAGGTAGTGTGACAGGTATCTGACTGCAGGTACTCAGTGTCGCCTCTGTCTTAGGCACAGTATGCCTCTATGTACCAAGAGTCTTAGGCTGGGAACTACAGGTAGGGGATCTAGGAGGGGGTTGATGCAAAGTGTGTCGAAGGTTACCCCCCTTCAGCTGCTTGGTGGACTCCACTTACTCCACAGTCACTCTTCCGCTTCCTGCCGGTGTACCTCTTTGTGTCTGTTACGATGTGTGGCCTCGCAGCTTTCACAGACAAGTATGCAATCACACTATGCTCGTGGCTACTGGAGCCAAGATTTCTGAAAGTGGTCCAGAAAGAGGTATGTAACAAGGGTCCGCAATGTTTAGTTCTTTCAAGTCTTCCGACAGACTTCTGACTTCAGCGATGTCCATCTCACACCCTCTCTGACAGAGCGTTCAAGAGCTATCTCAAGTGGCTCTTAGTCGATGAGTCTGACAATCCACCACTAAGGCCGCACCAGGTGAGTTTGATACTGATATTGAACACTAATCTACAAACACGACAGGCATTTCGTATGTAACTACCCCTCTATACACTTTAACTACTAGATGGACTCTAGGTGCTATACGTTAACACCTGTGGCTAGTTCTTAACATGCAGGTACTGCAGCTCTTGGTACAATCGGACCCCATAGATCCTGCCCAACGAATAGTTGAGTACTCGGCAACCTGTGTGTTCGGGCCCCCAGCAAGCTCTATCCTCCAATCGGTTAGTATCAGACCAACGGTGACGGCTACTTCGGCTGTGCTATTACGGTATAAACCCTTGACTAACTACCAGGCAATGCTAGACGTGGCCTATTCACTTCCGCCGTGGCTGCAAAGGCACTTGGCACCCTATTTACTGCCTCAGTCACTAGTCCTGCGAGACAGGTACTTTCTGCAAACACGTGTAGTGTCAGTATACGATATACCAAGTTCCATATTTCGCTCCTCGAGACTCATACGTGACACTGATACTGTCTAGCTCCTCACCACAGGGCGTGGATCCGGGGAACAGTCTTAGCACAGCGATATACAGCAATGTTGCACACACCTGCGGCAGTGAACCTAGGCCATCTAGCCTACTTCAACACAGCTGGTGGGGCACCCTTACTAAACTCTATGCTGATGGTCAAGACTCTACATATCGGCCGCTAACGTCTAGGAGAGTTTGCGTCCCTAGTGACAGCCATCCAAGACTGCCGCGAGTTACATAGGTGCGGCCTCAGATGTGGTTGTACCTCACTGCACATACACGGACTGGCACTGATGTACAGTATCCACTTGGCCAGCAAGATATGTGCCTTCAACTTGGTTATGGGGCGGGTCCAGTGCAACTACCTGGATCACTTTCCCATGGGTCCTGAGGTGAGGCGTAGCTATCGTGTGCTTAGTGAGAGTTTCTAAGTTATATTCTTGACTCCTACACTGTGTGTGATGGCAGACTGCCATTGGCAGTATTCTAGCTATTGTTCACCCCCAGGACATTGAAGACAAGCATTGGCTGCCTGTACACAGGAGTCTCTGCAGAGGACTGCAGTGCACAGTTCCCACGCCTACCCTGCCTTTCATCCCATTTACAAGACGACGCAAGCTCTGGTGCGTTCACCTTCCTCTATCATGTACCCACACGAGTGTTTGTGGTCAGTTAATACCATATGTTTCTCTGTGATCACTATTGGTTCTAACTTCAGCTGGCCCCCTGTGTCCTATCCACCCACTGGACGTCTACTCCGGTGCTTCCAGGTGAGTGATCAGTGCCCTGACATCTCATACGTAGGGCTTTACAGACGCCCCTCTCCCCTCACAGTGTGAGTCACACCAGCTACCATACATACTCTTCGTCCAGAGGCACATCATGATGATTACAGAGACCTGGTACCGGTTCTTCTTGTTGAACCCATACGAGGTGGTCTCGATATGAACTGTGCATATGTATGATATGTCAAAGTACTACTATTTACACGACTCGATCACTCACCTAGCCCCACGGTGTGTGGAAGCGACACCTGGACCAGATGTATCCGGAGACCAGGAATGTTCTACTGCTAGAAGAGGTATGAGTGCAAAGTTCTGTGGTATACCAGTGAGTGTTGTCTCTCTGCACCTTCTTGTCTGACCAATTAGACCAAGAGCGACTTTGCAGGTCCTGAAGCCAAGCCTAGCGAGTGCTCAGTGTCCAACATCATACTATCAATCGAGGGAGATAAGGTATGTGAAAGGACACTTGACAGTACGTACATACCAACTGGTAGTCCTTTCTCAGAAGTCACTATATCTATATACTAGTTCTTACCAGTCAGATCGATACATGTTTTACTTGGTTCCACGAGGTGTTCAACCGTGGGTCAGACAACATACCAACAGAGGTACCAACACAATATCACATAATGGTATAGAATACAAATATTGGCCTATACACAAGCAGAATGCTATCCTCAGCTTCGTGGCTGCATAGTCTTCTTCTGGCACAGAGACCGCCTTGCACTGATGCGCCGCATGCAGTGTCTAGGACTGGACGCTGAGCTAACCCTACCACGAGAACTCGTCAGTAACCCAAGGTGCCAGTGTGTTGTCTGCTCCCAATCTAATTGCAATAACAGCAACAAGAGATGCGTCACTCTGGCCGCTCTCTCTCCCGCAGTGGTGTATGATTGTGGGCCAGACATACATCTGCCACTCACGATGTTTAGGTCACCTGTAAGAATTGCGACGAAGGCGAGTCACCTGGGATACTCTACAATGTAATCTCATGCAGTTGTTGAGGTCTTTCTCACAATCAGACACACGCAAGGGAGTTCCAATGTGTGTATAACCAGGCAACCGCTGATCTAGCCATAAGGTGAGAGACCATACTCGTAGCAGGCAGATTATGGTATGTTACTGACGCTCAGACATGCCCTAGATCAGTTTGGTGTTGACCTGCAATACGACACCGCACCTGTTGCTCGTTCCGACTATCCATCTGGCCTGTGTGTGGCGGCTATGTATCTGTTCAACGTGGCAGGGTGGGTCACCTAACACTCTATGTACATCACCTCGTTAGTCCACCAACTATTATCGCACTGACAACAGACTCGAGGCTTGTCGAGTCTCGCCTTCAGCGTTTGCACGATTCGTGCTGACGGTTACGGTAAGGGCTCTTGGTTCTTCTCCACTTCTGCAGGGGAGACACTACAATTCCATACTCTTATAGTCTTCTCAATTGTGTTACTCAGCCTAACCTGTTTAGTCTGCCTTCCCGTACGGCCACATCCAGACCACCCTCGACAGTCTCCACCTAGCATACCACCTGTGCCACTCTATCAGAGCGTCTCAGAGAGGGGAGGCTCTGATGAACAGACACCAGAAACTGCTCGCAATGGTGACTGCTCTTGCTGGAGGTCTAGCGAGAGGTACCTATATAGCAGTGTTGTGGTTTCTGTGACCCAAGTTGTAGCGTAGATGATTCAAATCAATTGTGTCATTTGCGCATCATTACCCACCTTCCAGGTATGGCTCTAGATGGCAGAACCCAGGTTGCCTCCTGTCTACACAGAGATAGACACACTTGTGACAGGGAACACATAGCAGGGTAAGTATATGGGGAATCAATTGGAGATGCTTGCGTCATGAGTGACAGTGTTTAGTAGTGTGCACTGTACAGCAGACTTTCCAGCCTCATGTGTGTGATAGTCAAGGAGACAGTTGATATAGATAGTATATGCAGTGTGTGCCTATCAATTGTATACCGAATGTAGTACACACTACCTCCCATTCAACCCAGCCTGGTGTGTGTGATGGCCAAGCAGACAGGGCTACTGAAGCACCTCCCCCTGGGTACATGTGCACTGTTGAAGACACTCATAATGGCCACATCTCCAGACAGCATATGCGGCATAATCCTAGAGGTACCTATAAGTGCATCCAAGAGAGATATATGCCAGTGTCTAAGTGTATATACAGGTGTATAACAATACAACACAAACATAAGGTTCAGCACTGCACATCCTGGCTGAGGGGCATGTCTAAGGAGGAGAGAGACGAGATCCTAGTGGTGTCCAGGCTTCAGGTACCGACGATAGAGAAGATGGAGTACCACCAACAAGAAGGCAAACTCATCGTTTACTATTATTGTGTCACTGGTCTATTTGAGTGCGCAAGTGAGGTGATCAATACGTATACCTCACACCAGCGTGAAGAAGTTATCCCCTCTATTCTTGTGGCGCCCCACTCAGTTATGGGATCTCTCCAGAGTCTGCTACTGAGGTGCGATATCGATCTATTACACACATCCATAAGGACGGCATATACCGTCACACATGACTAGAGAGTCTAACCCCCTAGGAGCATTGTGTGTCTGTCTAGCATGGCCTGGTGCAGATCACCAGACTCAGAGAGGGGGTGAGTGCACTAATCTACAGTGACTAGTAACAACCACAGTTAGACTGGGGTCACAGGTGTATTGGCACGCAGTCTTCGCTCGATTTAATTAGCCGTCTATATAGTCTAACCCTCAGGTGGCAGGAGGCCCAGGCTTTCAAGGCATCCAGAGACAAGTATGCCTTTGGTGTCAGTGCCAACTGGTCAGGGGCGGAGAGACAGGTACAAGTAAACGGCAATCATATGTATAGCATATCCATAATGTATAGAGGGGAAGTAGGCTCTAACTGTCAGCTTTGCAATGGGTTCCGACAGGCACTCTATGTTCCTTTACTCGAGCAACTGAAGGGGTTGGCATCCGTGTTGAACCTTCGTAACATGGTTGGACTACTCTCGGAACTCATTGAGAGTGCCATGTGATACTAAGTCTTAGTAATGATTAATCATTCTTGAAACAAGTTGGATAAATGCACAATCATTGTTTGTTCCTCTGTTTATCCCGAACCTCCAGAACGTAGACATCTGTATATTATGTTTTATGTCTCGAATATGAGATGTTATACCTTTATATATAGGACTCATATAGGATTAGTACTAAGTACTTTCTGTATAGCCATCGTTTGGGCTCCTAGCATGTTTGGTGTTATTGATTAGAGTTCATATATTGTATAGATGGCCGCATCTAAACACAACTAGAGGTAATAACCAGGGGACCACGATATAACATACGAATCTATTATTGCCAACCTAATGTTGGGGGTCTCAGTACACACAAAACAACACTAAAAATCGCTCCACGGTATGCTCAACTACAAGGTTGAGTCCTTCGCAAGGGGGCTTGGGTGGGGAGAAGACACACTCTCTCACTCTCTCTCCTAGCAGGGTTCTAGAGCAGTGGTAGCGGCGTGGTGGGAGTCAGCTAAAACAGTCTCACTCTCACTCTCCCACACACTCTAGTGAGGGAGGGGTCAACCATCCTCTGCATCTCTCTCTCTCTACTTGAATGGAGGGCGGGGTTCTACCTCAGGTGTCTTCCAGTCTGGTATGGGTGTCCCATATCGGGGACCTCCATAGCCTAATGATCAAAGAGAGAGAGAGAGAGTACGAGATGAAATTATATACGGGACCTCGTGAGGCGGGGGGGATACGATACGATATTCTGAGACTCATACCAGAGGAGCGAGGTGTCTGCCTCCTCCTCCGAGTGGTTGGAGTGGTGGCCAACTCCCCTCTCCTTCCACGCACTACTGCAGGGCAAGAACGGCCTGATGTAAGAGTATAGTAGTACACTATATGTACCATGGTACTCACCCTGTAGTAGCCTAGGGGAGCCTAGGGGAGCCTAGGGGAGCCTGACCATTCTCTCTTACCAATGCCACAACACACACATATATATACTTCGTGGTACACATACAACACTGTATCACTCACCCATTATTGCCCTGGGCCTGGGCCTGGCCTTCTGCTCGTTGAGGCACATACGATGGAGAAACATCATGTCCCTGCGAGCACCCAACTAGAGGGTGAGAGAGACTGATAACATGGAAAGACATAATGTAACATTCAATAGTGTGAAATTATCTAAAGAGGGTTATATACAGACTACATATGAGTAGTATATATAGTGGCATACTACTACATAGTGGAGGTGTATACCACCTACGCATCGTAGGAGGTCCTAGTCCCACGTCGTGGGAGAGAGAGGGGGTGAATACCCTAAGAATATCCATGTACCGAAATAGTGTATATCCTGCCATGTACATATACATCCATACATCGTACCAGGTCCTCTTCCCAAGAGAGAGATTCGGGTGTCCTTGTCTCCCGACACCTGGGGATCAGAGACCATAGACAGAGAGAAGGAAAATGAGAGGAATATTTATACATATACGTATGTCTGAGACTCAGAGAGAGGATGAGACACTTGTGGCACCTGTCGATGCCCCTGTCACAGGTGACAATGATGTTCTCTACCTCTCTGATCCACCATTTGAGGTAGTCTTGGGTTAGTGCCGAGGAGGGATATCATACAGCATACCCATATCAGTAAGTGTATACCTAAAACATATATATATATCATGTACTGACATGGATAGAGTAGGGGTTGTGTTACACAACTTGTGTATGAGTATGATTCCTGTCTGGGGTCAGTATAGAGAGGGTACCGTAGAGAGTCGGATTGAGTATGACGTGCCAGTGCTCTCAGTCCGGGAGAGATGTAGGATATAGACAGTGGCGCTTGGATTGAGTGGGGTCAGTATGGAGAGGATAGGGTGGGGGTTGTGGATTGAGTTGATTGTGTGCTTGGGATGAGGGGAATACTGTACCGGGAGAGTGAGTGAAATGCGTGGGAGGGGTCAGAGAGCAGAGGGAAGTTGGATTGAGTTAAACATGTGTGGCGCGCATATACTCACACACCGATATGGCTCGCTATACAGATGGGTAGGCGTACATATACAAGTATTGGGGGCAGATAAGACGTGGGTACACACAACTGTGGCATAGGTTCCTAGACTAGAGTGTTGAGCACGGTAACTGAAACAGTCACAAGTTGTGACTCACAACGAGACCGTTACACAACCGATACTCACCCTATATACTAGTGTAGAGAGTATTCGAATTTAAGAAGAAGCCTAGAGCACGTTGTACTCACCATATCGCGTTCTGCTTGGTTCCCCACCCACTAGAGAGACTGACAGTGTGACTATTCTGAGCATAGTATTCTCCGAATCTGAGTAGGATTTGGGTCGGATATCCTCCCCAACTAACCCGGTAGTCTTGTCTACCTCTCTACCCACTGAGTATGCAGTAGCTTAACTGCAACATTCCATCTCGTAGAGGAGTGTGAGAGTGACCATATCGAAAGGGTCTTACTGTAGTGGCTGGGAGTTGGCTCGGATACTGTAGAGACCGCCATCCACCCCAACTATATATTAGTGTGACTCTCTAAGCACCATCCCCCCCCACATCTCTAATATAAAGTGCCTTCGTGCGTACCAGCCCTACTAGGGGCAAGTCTGTGCATGAACAGCTGGCCTACCTCAGGTAACATATACACATACACACATATATAGTGTCAACATAGACATAAATGTATATATATATTGAGAGAGAGAGAGAGATGCATGAGGAGCTGGGATATCTCAGGTATCTCTCTCTCTCTCTCTTTCTGAGACTGGCCTCCCTCAGGTACCTCAACTTACCCTCACTCCCTGAGTGGTAATGCATATCAGTGTGAATATGCCTATTACATATACTGCTTCCTAGTACTGAAGCTGGCGTACCTCAGGCAGACAGTATATATATATACCTTGATCTAGCTCTCTCTCTCTCTCACCCATCTACCTCAGGCAGACAGTCTCTCTCTCTCTCTCTCTCAGTATCTCTCTCGTCCTCTCACCTCAGGCAGAGAGTCACCCCCCAGAGCATCCTGTGTCAGCAGAGTGTATCCATATATATATATATATATATATATATATATATATATATATATACCTATCCACTAAGTCACAGTACATGTATGCAGTATTCAATATATAGGCTGCCAGTATCTTTATAGGGTAAGTACAGGTAAGAGCAAGGCATATAACATATACATATGCAAAGACATGTGTATCTCCACCCCGCTCCTCACCCCCCCCTCTCTCTATATATATATATATGAATATTTGTATGTATCTAAGTCCAGGTCAAGTGGAGGTACTGTTTTGAGGAGCCAGTCAACTGCACTCCCTTGCCCCACCCCGTCAGAGAGTATCTCTGGCGCATTAATGTAGAGTGACTGTAGTCACCCTCTCTCTCGCTAGAGTTCCAGTCATGTGACTATATATATATAGTCATAGTGTAGTATACACTGTATAGTGACTATATATATTAGACTGACAGATTGCTTTAAGATCTCCCTGACGACGCAGCTTGACGAATTATTGGCACAGTATAGGGCAATGAGAGTCAAAAGTAGTAAAGTAACCTAGTTGGTTGATCATGCCAAGACAATATTGGATATGGGATTGATGGACGCCAAAAACAAAAGAGAGTATGTTCAGAATGATAATGTGGCTCATTTACTAGGATTTCATCATTCCATTTCCGACTCTATCTAGCAATACGACACCCCAAATGCGCTTTGGTTGTACCTTTCCTTCACGAACTACCAGGAATTTACACTTTCAGTAAATCATACCAATGACTGGGAGGACTCGTCAGAGGAGGCCGATGAGGAGTCTCCCAGAGCACCTTGTTCTGTGTCATCCACAGACTCATCCAACTGGGGCCCCTCTGCTTGATGCTCAGGGATACCGACCGGCACCACCAACACTGGCAGTGCACAGCACTCCTCCACAGAGGGATCCACAGGCATCACGCGGAAGGGCATTCCACCATCGACCTGGATCGTGTTCCCTCCCTTCCAGAGGCTAGGGTTCCCGCCTTCATACAGGGTCATTGGTGTCATTCCAACGGGCGTTGAAGGCCTGGAAGCAATGTCCTCGCTGTTCTCTTCCTCATCAGCTCTGCACCCTACACAACAGCAGGCACAGACACATAGCAAGAAGAGGAGGCCCAGACCAATCTGGACCGGTACTGCCCAGGAGGTCTCCAGGCTGTAACTCACTGCATACCCATACCCAGTTGGGGGCAGGTCTGAACCGGTGTAGTCGATCACAAGGCAGTTACGCAGCACTGGCAGCAGAGTGTAGAAGCGGCTGCTGCTTAACTCTCCCCCTCTGACCACCACGGGACTATCCCCAAGGGATAGCAGAGAGTGGTCCTCACCACACTTACTGGGCGTGACGGTGAGTGTGTCTGTGGTAGCAATGGTCCCAAACATCTCCAAGAACATGTCACCCACGCCGCTGCCTAGCACTACGCCGTCTGGGTGTACAATCATGCGCTGGCGCCTAGCGTGAGAATGACATGATGGAAATTTCTGAGGGTATTCTTAGGTGCGTACGTGTTGGGAGTATACACACTAGGTGTAAAGAAGCCAGCGTCTTCGGTCAGCACGGCCCCGTCGGTTACAGCCTCTGGCCCGCTATCGGCAGCGGCTGGCGTCACTGAGTACTCACAGGACCAACCGGCGAAGTCGGTGTGCTCACTGTCAGTATCGAACTCGACTACTAGGCAGTTCTGCAACCACTCTTCACCGGTGTGGGTGAATGAAATGCCCTGACGTTAGCAGCCTAATACTATTTCAAGTGAATATAGTGGCTCAGTTGAGGTGGCATACCTGGTTGATGTTTATGCTGCCACTCTTTGTTGTGATGGGAGTGGAAGACAGGATAGTGTGGGAGGGGCCGCAGTGGGCACGGTGTATCTGACGGTCAAGGGCAGAGAGTGGAGTATCAGTATCGGTATCTAGTATGCGTGTCTGGCATATACAGATACTGGGTCAACGGCATAGCTCAGTATCACTGGGGCTCGGGATAATAGAGGGTGTGTGTACCTTCAGATAGTCACGCCCTGACTCTGTGTATCCTGTGCATTCAAGGTGCACGCTGTCCATACTGCCAGGGTGCACTACAAACATGTCATCCCTGAGGTGGGTATTGGTACTCAATCGATGTGGAAAAGGGATGATACTGATACTGATGCAAAGCTATCAGGACTCCCCACGTACTGGTCGTTTCTGTATGAGACTGGCGCAAATGAGCCAAAGTCAGCAGTGTACACCTCGGTGGAGTCGGGAACGGCTACCACCGCCTCATAGGAGCATGTAAATGTATCCCCCTTTGTCAAAGAGTAACTCTCCGCGTTGTGACTGGTCGTCTCATACGTCACAACAAGGCAGTTTTCGTCTCCGGCAAAATACATGTCATGGGGTGAGGCTGGTTTCTGCAGGTCCAAGAACACTCACAAATGCAGCTTATGACACAGAGAGACAAAAGTACACAAACTGAAAGCCAGTGGCGTAAATCCACTACTGATGGTAACAGAGGCTCTATCCACAGAGAGTGGGTATACACTTCGACAAGCATAGACCATACACGTACTGAGTAGATGTCATATTGGTTGGCTGGGTTGCGGTGCCTGTGCTCCCTCAACCCCGATGGAGAGTGGGCGTCATCGCACGTGGCGTAGAAGGTCTGATGAGTAAGCATCAACATAGAACATTGAATGAACATTTGGGTAGAAGAGGTCGAACCGATGATAAACAATATATATGTCCACTCTGTAGAAACCACTGATTACTAGGTGCTGATAATTATGTATACAAGCTCACTCCTACCTTCAGATCCGCATAAGAGTCACTGTATTTATAGTAACTCAAGTCCATGGAGCAATCTAGGGTGATCTGTGACAGGTAAGCAGGGTGTACAACGAACACATCGTACCTGACCTGTCAGTATTTGAAGGATGATGCGATGAAACGATTTGTGATTGTGAAGAACAGGCCTCAAAAGGGTATACACGGACTGATTATGTTCACCAATGAGATATATATATATACTATATGTGTATGATATATATACACTGATATGCACGTACTCCTCAGGGTGGCAGGACTCGATAGAGAATTGGCCCGTCACGTCTGTATAGTCCTCTGTTCTGTTTGGAGGCATGTCTTGGATTGTGTAGGTGGCTGAGAACCCTGGCCCGTGTGACCCCGTGTCATCAGTGTCCCAGCGGATCGACACACAGGTGTCATAGCCCTCAAAGGAGATGTCCTGGAGTTAGCATGGAAGGAGGTCTGTGGACAATACTGCTCTCGGGTGAAGAGACTAACTGTAACATATTGGTCCATACCAAGGGATCAGAGGCCCCGGGCATGTCTCCACTCAACACTAGGAGGGGCTCAGCACTGTCCCGGTCTACATATCCTGGCTGACTACCCGATGGCTCACACTCGGCCATCCAGACCTGGGTTTGAGATATGGATCTATCACCAGTGCAAGTATCAGTTACAGAGTGTTTTAGTACCCCATACCGACACTGTGTTCCCCTCGGCTACAGACCCAGTGAACTCTATCCTGCCACTCTCTGCCCAGGCTGGGTATATGTAGAAGCGATCATGCCTGGCGGTTGATGATCGGTGCAGAAAGAGTACATCACTTTAATGAATGGGGAATGACGTACTGGTTGATGTGGTAGGTCGCTGGAGCTATTGTGCCGGTCTGTTCCGTGTACCACTCTCTCACATCGGATTGGGCCGTGTAGGAACATGAGAACTCCTCATACGCTGCATAGTTATTAGAATAGAGCTGCCTTGTGGAGTACCGTACAAAGAAGCAGTTCCTGTTATTGTGCGAGTCTGCATTGAACGACATGTCCTGTGTCAGTGTGTGCAATTGGTGCAGACATATACTAACAGACACGGCAAAGAGCACTAAAGTAGAACTTAGCAAAGAAATTGTCAGTGCCAAAAAAGCGGATCAGCGTGTCTGACTTACCAGGGTGAAGTCAGTATCCTCGAGATCAGCTTGGTCATAGATGTCGTCATACCAGAGAGGCTCCTCCACCACTCCAGAAGCATCACAGACGGCATAGTAGACCTGGGTGGGTGAGTGGGGATGACTGTTTCCACATTGCAGTCTGGGTGGGCGCTACCCAGGCAAGAGGGCAAGACAATCGCCAAAATACCAACATGTAACACTGCGCTGCTCTTGGCCTATGACTTGTAGTAGAGACATGTGACACCCACCCTCAGGGAGTCCCAGCCGCCAGGGTCGGCAGAAGAGCCCGTGCAGGACACTGTCGCCAGACCCATGTCAGGCCCGGGATACACGATGAACCGGTTGTTCCTGGGGTGAGAGGTACTCTAGGAGATGGGGTGTGTACAGACAAGCATGAGAAGCAGATAGCGCGCACATGTTCTCGTGGTAGTGTTCCGCAGTGAAGGCGAAGGTCCCCTCCCAGTCGCCGAGGAGGGTCTCCTCGTTCTTCTCCCACGCAGTATAGGAGCAGGAGAACCCTGGGTAGTCGGCTGAGGAGGCGCTGGTCTCGTACTTGACCATGAAACAGTTCGCCCCATCATCAGGGTCTACACGTTCGTGCCCAATACTCACATAACTGGAGAATCTCAAATCCTGGTGTAAGTCTATGGCGTGGTGCACCCCTATAGTGATATACTATATAGACAATACAGACTATATAGACTATATAAACTGTAGAGAGAGAGGGCATGTTAAGTGTGTGTCGTGCATATATGTGCGTGCCCTGTAGTAGTCGATGGTCCCCGATGTACCCTGGTCTGCATCCCAGAAGGGTCCGTACTCGTAGTACTGGTGGTGGTCTGAGTCGCAGTAGGCCTGGCTCACCTGGGAGTGGGCGCAAATGGGATAGAGACAGATGCACGTGGATACATGTACATGTCACATAATGGTAAGTAATAACACGATACCAGTTATGTTTAAATAAATACCTATATAGAGGAACATTAAACCCAACTGCTGTATGTGTTGTTGTAACTTACACTGATTTTGTCAGAGGGTGCAACCTCGCCGGTGCATGTCAGTCGGGCTGCCCCCATTGTATCTCTGTGCACAACATACTTGAGGTACCTGGGTGGTGAGAAGGAACAGAGAGAGAGAGAGCATGGGATGCCAGCAGTGTGGTCTCATGAATCAATGCCGACGAGGGAGACGTGGTGGATGTTCGTGCCATCCGAATGAGGGGGGGGGGAGAGAGAGAGAGAGAGGCAGAGAGAGAGACGTACTGGTTGTCTGCATAGGAGGCAGGGGAGAATGTGCCAGAGAGCCCAGTCAGCACCTGGGGTGGTCAATGAGGGGATACGGGGGGAGATACTCATACTTGACAGGACGTGCCACCAGAGAGAGAGAGAGAGGGAGGTGAGAGGAGGAACAGAGAGCCATACTGCATACCTCAGTGTTCTCCCACTGAGTGGCTGTGTAGGAGCATGTGAACTCTGTGGAGGCGTGGTACTCGGTGTTGTACTGGACCACCACACACTGAGGGGCGTTGTAGTCATACTTGCTCTGGAAGGATAGATCCTGAGGTGACATAGAGAGAGGGGGGGAAGAGATAGAGATGCTTCTGGAAGACATAGTCCTGATATAAGGTAGAGACAGTAGCAGTACGTTCACAGATGAAGAGGTATTCATATGTCGAGGAGAGGAAGAGAGAGGGGATTGCAAGATAGAGAGAGAATTCAATGTCCCAAGTTGAGATGGACCTAGTATCACCCACTATATCTAAACTTCCTGATTGAATCTATATCTTCAACAACAAAGCGTCAACACGACTATATTAAGCACAGTACCTCTGAGATATCAATTGTGCCGCTCTGAGAGTCTACCTCATTCAAGGACCGGTATGTAGTGCCGTCATAGCGTGTATTACAATAGGCCGACACCACCTGGGTAAGAGAGAGAGCGAGAGACATACACACTGATAGATAATGAGTGACTACAATAGTATCAGTGTTAGCTAACACATGCACACTACAGTGTCCACACAGCATAACCAAATAGGCTTGGCATCAGGGGATGTATATATATGGTGTATACACACACACATATATATATGAATTGCTACTGATTATTAATATAATATATGTATCGGCACCTTCACTGCGTCTAGGGCGTCTGTTGTGCCAGCGCATGTGAGAGAGAGAGTCTTCATCTCAGCTGGGAATATCATGAGAGAGTCCGTCCTAGGTGTGAGGGGTGAGGGGGTGAGGGAGTGGGTTCGAATATCGACACAGGCACAGCGAGTGTCAGAGAGTAGGGTAGAGAGTAGTGCTTCGGTCACATGGGGGATAGGGGTCGCTGACATATAGAAAAATATCAGAAGACAAGGGGAAAGGAAGAGATAGAAGGGTTGAACGAGACAGAGAGAGAAAGACGTACTGATAGTCGTGGAAGTCGATGCTGGAGAAGGATCCCGAGAAGGAGGTGTGGCACTGGAGTTTAGTGTGGAGAGAGAGAGAGGGGAAATGGTAGTGGGACACAGGGTATGGACAACGCATTAGTGTTTGGGGGGGGGTAGGAGAGGGAGGGGGCGGATCAGAAACAGCATGAGAGTGGGAGTGTGATACCTCTCTCTCGTCTGGGATCCCCCCCCTGGTGGTATACACGCATGTGATGGGGGTGGGGTCTGTGGGGCAGTGGCCAGCCTCCGACCCAGTGTCGTAACTGACGACAAAGCAGTTCTCATCACCTGTGAAGTCTAGGTACTGGCAGTGAGTCTCGTATGGATGTGGCTCCAAAAGAATAATAATCTGAAGAGAAAATAACTGAGGGGCGGGGGGGGGGGGGGGGGGGGGGGGGGTTTTTTGTTTTTAAAAAGGCGATCTCTTCACACCTCTCATGTCTATGTATGAGTGTCAGTGGGAGTGGGAGTGTCGGTCTCTCTCATCATTGTCTCTATCCATACCTCCAGACGTACTTTGACTCTATCACTTTGTACTAACCCCAGGTGACATCCTTTGCAGTGGGGTGTCTGTTCCTGCTGTACCTAGGCCACAGACACTTCTTCGGGGCAGGCACAGCTAGGTATCTATATACCATGAACATCCCTATATATATATATATACTATATACAGTATACTCATTCCATGTATACTCATTTCTTGTATTCCATCCATCTGTCATCCACCCTGCACCCACCATTGTATATATATATACGTATACTTCCACCCACCATGTGCCTTTATTAATAAGTATATATATGTATATATGTATACACTGATTTATCCACCCTGCACGATTGTGTCTACCACTCAGATTCAGACATAGTAATGAGGTGTTCTGTGTATATGTATTGCCCATTGTGTCTCACCTGTACTTATATGTAGTCAGACACAGTGATGAGGTATATATATATATGTGTGTCTCTCACCCCTAGGGGCAAGCGCATTGGGTCCAACGACCAATGTTATATTTATATATTACTTATAGAATTTATATATTATATATACTATATTATATAGTCCCTTGTGCCTCACCCCTAGGGGCAAGCGCATTGGGTCCATCGATCTGTTTCTTGCCTTCTATACACTATATATATATATGCTCATATGTGTATACACTGACACCAGGGGCAAGCGCATTGGGTCCATCGACCTATTCATAACTCTTTGTCAGTATATATATAGGCCATTAGGACACTGACACCAGGGGCAAGCGCATTGGGTCCATCGATCTGTTTGTGGCTGTGTCTGTGTGTCTAGACCTAGTCATGCTGTACGGGTGGGTGTGCCCGAGGTGGATAGACACAGACACGCAGTGTATGGTGCGTGGCATAGTGTGAATGTATATACATATTGTATATATTAATATATATATATATATGCTGTACGGGTGGGTGTGCCCGAGGTGGATAGACACAGACACGCAGTGCATGGTGCGTGGCTGTTTATACTATATATTCACATATTGTATATTTATATATTTGCAGTCAACAGATACTCAGTGCATGGTGTATCGCTGACTATAATATATGAGGGAGTATGTGTACACTGGTATGACTTTTGCTGACATAGAATGTAGAACTGCCCTCTCACACCATACCCCTATACCACAAGTACCCACACCCCAATCCCCCTTCTGTGTGGCCTCTCTCGTGTCTCTCCCTCTCTTGCACCCCTGGTCTCATTTGTATATACCAGACTATGTGGGAGGTATCAGTATGGATATCAGTGTCAATATCAGTATCAATACTGACCCCCAGGTCTCCTTTGCATATAGTATATATATGTACTGGACTATGTGGGAGGTATCAGTTAGGTATTAATTATGTATAAGATACTGATACTGACCCCCAGGTCTCCTTTGTGCTTGACTATGTGGGTGGGGTGGCAGCAGAGGTGGTCATGGTGTGCTTTGCACACCACGCTTGCCTGTCTCTCCAGGTACCAGTACTGATGTACTCTCCCTCCGTCACCCTCTCTCTCTCTCTCTCTCTCTCTCTCTCTCTCTCTCGTGTGTATGTTGTCTATCAGTACCATATATGTTTGCTTTGGGAGTGGGTATTTTCATTTAGAGGTCACTCCTCCCCTACTCACCCCCAGTTCAGACTTCGCATTGACTACCCCTCTCTGCTCAAGAAGTACACGGTTGTATGTGTCATGGTGAGTCTGTGTACCATATGTATATATATTCAACCCTAGACATAGTTATATATTAGCGAAAACTCTATTCTGCTGAAGAAGTACACCGTGGTATGTGTGATGGTTCGCACACATGTATCTCTCTCCCCAACCCCCCCCCCATACCCCTGATGTGCTTAACATGTCACCCTCTCTCTCTCTCTCTCTCTCTCTCTCTCTCCCACCCCAGGTCCCTGCCACCCTGACTGTCATAGTGACACTGGGGGACATGGTCAACACAGGTGGGTGGAGATACATATATATATATATATATAGGTATATATAGGTAGTTGTATGTGCTATAGTCACATTGGGGGACATGGTCAATACGGGTGGGGGGATATATATATATATATTGGAAAATATTTGCTATATGGGAAGGCATTGCTGTACTGAGGAACATGCTATGGTCAACACAGGTTGGCATCAGTGGTATCTACCATAAGGACATATAGATATACATATGTATAGACCCCTGCCCTCACCCCAGACATATCCGATGCCACCCTCGACCCGTGCTGGTTTGCAGAGGACGCCAGACACCACGGTGGGTATAGTAACGATATACACACACATACACACATATATATATATGTGTGTGTATAGGCATAGTAGAATTATTGTTGTATTGGATGTTTGCAGAGGATATGTGTGGCTTCCCTGGTGTGTCCTCTCACCAACATCTTGATACGGTTCGATTGTATAGTATTGTATAGTGTAATATAGTATTGGATATGTGACACTGCCACTTACCCCAGCCCTGATATGGTTTGAGGGTCCCATGGTGACCATGATACTCATCACGCTGGTCTATCTGGTGGCAGGGTTCAGGTAGATATCGTGTATATATACATAGGTATACTAGGAACTGTCGTAGAGTGGTCTATCTGGTGGCCGGGTTCAGGTAGACCTGTACACTGATACTGATTCTGATATGTGTATAATAGGCTTAGTAGTGGATATGGTGACTATTCTAACAATATAGTGATGGTTCACAGTCTAGATATATTGGTATATTCCTGGCGGGTGGGTTCAAGTATGGGTTTGTCGTATATAGTATCGTATCTCGATATTCCTGTGATTGACATGCCGTCACCCCATAGTATCCTGGGAATGTATATATATGTATATATTGTATATATACATTCTCTCTCTCATGCCTAGGATCCTGAGGCGTGAGCTGGGTCAGGCCCCTAGTCAGAGGGCCCTCCTTCACCAGTTTGCAGTGCTCTCATTCCCAATCCCCATACTCAGGTATTGGTTATGCAGAGAAACTACTATATACATTCTACATACTGTCCATAACCATAATACATACTATATATGGGTATATATGTACCTACCCAATCCCCATACTCAGGGAGTGAGGGTCATACACATACACTTCTACTATTATATATGTGTATATATACAGATTCCCAATCCCCATACTTAGGTAGGGATTGTTGATGCAGTGAAACTCTTCTGTTTGTCCCTCCATACCCCTCTGACCCCAGGGCCGTCCCCACCGTGTGCAATGCTGTGTTTGATGTACTCACAGTCAAGGGCCTCCCGTACTCAAGGTATGGAATTTAATCACTACTCTGTCAGCACCTACCCCCTCCAGTAACTATGTGTGTTCTATATATTAGTAGTTACCCCTCCCCCCCCCCCTCTCCCCCCAGCACCTACCCCCTGTTTGTGGCCTCTGCCACCCCTGCCCTCTGTACTGTCATGGCATATGCCGCACCCAGGGCATACCTGGCCATGAGGGACAGGAGGCACAGGAGGAGGCCAGGTAATAGTATACGTGTTAATTATACTGATACTGATACCAGGTGTGGTCAAGATACAGTATATATGTATCAGTTGACTATATATGTATCCTATATGTTATGGTCAAGATACAGTATATATGTATCAGTTGACTATATATGTATCCTATATGTTATACTGATACCGATACTGATACTAATACTGATACCAGGTGTGGTCAAGATGCACCCCATGCACGACAGACATGACAGAGGGTCCCCTGCACACAGCGAGGTGTGATATATGAGGGGGACAAGGATGCAGAGAGAGAGATACCGGTAGCATTGCCCGGACTCAACTACACCCTTTTAGCAGTCTCCTTCTTCACGACTGAGGTGTACATGATGCTCATTCCTTGGATTGCATCATCATTAAGACGTAACATAAATTGATAATGACTGTCACAGGACTGTTGGAAGGTGTCACATCAAAAGAGAAGTGAGTTTCAGTGTATCAACCCTTTTGTCACAGATAGCAAAAATGTTACGTCCCAAAATGAGCTTTGACTACCCACCCACTCTACACCCACACTGACACCTACCGTGTACTAGGCAGTGTGCACGCCCTTATTGAGTGTACATCCTTGCTGCGTAGGCGAGTGTTGCGCCCTCTAGCCCCCTCTATACCCTCTATACCCTCTGGACCCTCTGCGTGATGCCGTCATCGCGCAGGGAGAAGGAGAAGGGGGAGTCTACCCGGCACTCCACCCACAGGAGTAGCAGGAGTAGTAGGAGCAAGGACCACAAGGACCACAAGGAGCACAAGGAGCACAAGGGAGAGAGGTCGAGCAGGGAGAGGGAGAGGGGGAGGGAGAGAGAGAGGGATTCGGCTGTGCCCCAGGCCAGACAGCAGCTGCCGGTTGTGTCCCACCCCTCCACCCCCGTGGTGCCCACACCCCTCACAGCCATCACACCCGTGCCCAGGTACAGAGACAGACACATGTGTTTATGTATATATGTGGGTATATACCATGTGTACTCACCAGGACACATGCAGCAGGGTACTGTTTCAATCCTGGTTCATTTGTATATGTCACTGTGTATTCGCCGGTCTCTGGTGGATCAGCAGTAGGGGCTTCCACTCTCTTATGCCCCTTACTGTATTCCCCCCCCCCCCCCCCCCCCCCCCCCCCCCCCCCCCCCTCCCCTCTCCTCTC
>BDIP01000018.1:0-30818 GCA_003568945.1 Kipferlia bialata
GGGGGGGGGGGGGGGGGGGGGGGGGGGGGGGGGGGGGGGGGGGGGGGGGTATGTGAGGTTATGCATGTACACCCAACACCACTCTGTATGAGGATAGACAGATGAGTATATATCTGACCATACCTGTCTGTATGAGGGAGTGTCTGAGTCATGGTTGACCTCAGTGGCGTCTCTGTCGGCCACAGAGACAGAGGTGTCGTCATACCTAGGATGAGGGATAGACATAGATGTATATATGTGAAGCACTATATATAATGTTAGACATAGAGACAGAGGTGTCGTCATACCTGGGGGGTAAGAGAGATGAACATACAACAATATATATATACAGACTGGTGCCGATACTCCACACTACCTACCGGGATATCAGTATCTGTAGGACGCATACACTTTGTCACTGGGAGTACATAGGGATCGAGACACATAGATGCATATGTGTGCAATGGAAACAGATGCATTCAGGTGACATATCTATATATAGTAACAATGTAGCCGTACCCGTCCATGGCTTCGGCATAGTCTGCAAATGCCACGCTCTGCATACCCACACCAGACATGGGGGCAGGGGGAGCAGGGTGGGTGGGGTGGGTGGGGTGTGTGGGGTGTGTGGGGTGGGTCCCCTGGGGTCCCATACCCATGGCCATACCCTGTGGGGGGAGGTAGCTGACCTTGGCGGGCAGTCTCTGTCCACTCACACCAGATGATACTGGGTTGCTGTGTGCTGGGTTGCCTCCCATAGCACCATACCCCTCAGAGGCAGTGTGACCATCGGTGTGCAGGGGGTTGAGGGTGGAGGTGGGGGACTGGTGGGTATCAGCCTGGAAGGCATTCACCCCACCCTGCTCCATCCACATGTCGGCCCTGGGGTGAGGATAGAAGAGGGGGAGCAAGGGGTGAGGGGATACAGCATGGGGGACATTGATGGTCAGCATCACTGAATGGACGAAACCAAAACTGAAATGGTCAACACATACTATCAAGGACCAGATCGGTATAGAAACACTGTATCTCACATAGGGAGTGTGTGTAAGGGAATGGGTACCTGAAGGGACTGTATGGCTCGACAGCAGTAGAGGCGCTCCCAGACGGTTGAAATGATGATGGTCCAGAAATACGGTCCCCGAATGAGTTCTGAGACAGGATGCCCATGCTTCCCGGCATTGCAGAGACGCCAGAGTGCAAGTCCTCGCCAGAAGGCTTCTCACCGGCCTGTTCATTGGCTACAGAAGTCCCAAAAAGGGAACCCTGTGCTCCAAGGTCCAGAAGCTCTCCATCCTGTACAGAACTAGGTCCTAGATCCCCTCCGAGGAAGCTCTCTCCCTCTCCGCTAAACCAGAGGTCTCCCATCTTCCCTCTGTTGCATAAAACAGCGACAGATCGCATGTTCATAGATCGCTTGGTCAACTTGAGCTATTTCGGATAGTTGTTTTGTTTTTGTTTCAGGCTCAAGTGCAGTTCAATCAATAAGAACTGTACCACTTCAAATACCATGTATATGGATAAATGTGTACTGGTCATCAATTTACTGGTCTGCTGGCGTTGGATACCACCTGTGTGCAGCTGTATGGCCGAAAGTACATATAGTTGGAATAGATATGATCGTCATAAGGGTTTAATGAAAATATGTGAATATATTGAACCCGCGACAGATCACAAGACAATCAGTCGATATGAGACAGATACAGAAATGACAAGTGGGGCAATTAGGGCAATGCGATACATATCGCTCCCACCACATAGACACCTATAGATAGAACGCTGGAATATTCAGCAGAGTCATGAATTCGGCGCTGTAGCGGCTCCATACGACCCTCAACCTACTCAGACGAAGGGTTCAGCTTGTGGAGGCAAAAACTCATGATGACAGAAAGCTGAAGTAGATCAACTCTCTAAGGCACAGTTGATTTCTAGGGTCAATAGGTCGGTACGGGCTGCCTGCACATTCCGCGGTATGCGCGTATCCTCCTTTGGTCTAAGAGTCATGCTGTGGCACATCGACACATGATCCACTGAGAGCACACCTACTTGTCTCTGTGGTTGACTGTCATTTTCTGCGCTGTAGGCTCTGTTCTGCTGTGCATTGAGGTGTCGCTGGGAGTAACACCCTGTTCTTGGGAAACTGGGGGCAGGGACGTGTATAAAAGGGACCCCTCACACTTGGGATGGTCTTAAAGCTGCACGGTACATACACTTGTTTATTGAAGACCAAAGGCCCTTGAGGCTGCTCCCCCAGGAAGACAGCATAAATACCGTTAACATACTTGCGCCTCCAGGCAGCGGAACGCAGAGGCCCTGCATTGTAGTATGGTTTCTGTCGGAGGGAAATGAGTTCAGATTTCATCCAGAGACTCAATGTCTTCTCTACCGACTCGAGGCATTGCCTCATACCACACCCCTTCCACTACCAAGCACACCCTACACCCTACTACAGGGTCAGGGTCACACTCTGATCTGGGGCATAGGGGAGCCAGTAGCTAGTAGCTAGTGTAGAGATACAGCTGTGAGTGGCTGAGACATACATACCCATGTCCCTGGACTCCAACCCTCTCTTCAAATACAGGGTGGCGTCTAGGTGGATAGATAACCCAAGGTACGCGTGTGGTGTGGTGTGTGTATGTGTATTATCCCTAGTGGCACATATTCCTAGGCTCAGAGAAATCCCACTCTATTTTTGGTTTATCATGTATACACGCCCCATACCGACCCTGGCTATGCTCTCTTTCTCTCTCTCTCTTATACACTTACCCCATAGGCTATGTCGTAGTGTTGAGTCCACATCTGCCCCCCAGGCCATACCCAGGTTCACCTCTACATGTTCAATCACCTACACTATGTACCTAACAATCACCGATGCATTCCTATAGACCCCACTTGTATGTGTATGTATATGCCAGACACCTTCACTGCCCGTGTGTGCTGCCCTCCCCCTGAATCATATCCAGATATGTACTCATATATACTTATGCTCTTCAATCACCTACACTGTGTTCTCTTCTATTCTGATACCAACCAGCACACCAGACGATACCCATATATGTACCCTATAGTACATCGCCTACCCCCCCCTTACCTGACCCCAGGGCAAGACCGATACACACTTATATGTATTAACTATCTCAGGTATTAATATCGTCCTTGTTCACCACCTTCCCATGTGTATCTGACCCCAGGCTGTCTGCCCCCAGGGCTAGACTGGGGCCACCCCCACTGGACGCAAGGTATGTGTGTGTGTATATGCCAGCTGATAATGCCTTTATCCCTGATGATATACCCCCACTGGAGTCAAGGTATGTATATGCAAGTGGAACCTATATACCCCTGCTATAGGGCCCCCCTAACCCACCAGACTGCCTTGGGACAGAGTGTGTGCAGTATCAGTACATATATTACACCTCTCACTGGCAGACTACCTGGTGAGACTGACTGTGTGCAGGCCATAGCGCAGGGACACATGGCGCCCACCCCTCTACTACCACCGGCACTGCTCACGGCACAGGTATATGTATATGATATATACTATATATATACTATATATATATATTGAGTATGCAGTGAATGTAGTGTACCCACACCCTTACTACCACCGGCACTGCTCACAGCACAGGTATATACTTATACACACACATATATATGTATACTATATATATACTATATGACTATGTGGAGTATATAGTATAACCACACCCTTACTACCACCGGCACTGCTCACAGCACAGGTGTGTGTGTATGTATATAAGGATCAATCTTTGGGATATGTTGTGTCTAGTGTACCCACTCTGGCCTACCCATTTCCTATTTGTATCCTAACCCCGAGGACGCCCCTGCCAGGGTATGAGTATATATGTATCTGTACGATTATATTATATATATCATTTATATACATGTATATACATGCTAACCCCCAGGACGCCCCTGCCAGGGGAAAGGGTGCACGGCAGGTGGTAGTGGGGGCTAGCAGGTACATATATAACAGCGGTGTATATATATATGAATATATATATATCTCAATATCACTATTAGTGTATATGCAGGTGGTGGTGGGGGCTAGTTGGTTCTGGGTTCTGGTACATATATATGTGTGTGGGAATGCATATGTAGGTCGGGGGATAGGGCTAGTAGGTACAGGGCTAGGAGTATATACATCTGGCGCTTGTGAGGTACCTGTCATTGGTATCATGTCTCACCCATAGGAACTTGAAGGCATTTAGAAAGGCCGCTTTGGCCGAGCATCCACTTACGGATTGGCAGGTGGGGGATCAGTGGCAGTCACTTCTCTCTGTGGATGTGAACCGTAGTTCTCTCTGTCTCTATGGATAGCATCCTTACCCTTCAGTCCATCGAGCACCTGAACCCCAGTCCCCGTCTCCATCTCCATCTCTCTCTCTATTCTATACATATTCTAACTCTAGTCTCTCTCACCATATATATATAGATGTGTGTGTGTGTATATATGTTTATATATATCTACGGATAACATACTTACCCCCAGTCCATCTAGCACATGAACCTCCGACCAGCTCTCTCTCTTTTCTCTATACTCTACATATTCTCACCCTTCAGTCTATCGAGCATCTGAACCTGAGTCACCAGGACCTGGGCGATGCATACCAGGCCACATACCTGCAGCACATACTAGGTGGGTATATAGTGTATATATGTGACGGTGAGAGATAAAGAATCGTTTATGGGCTACTGCACCGGTATGTCTAGTATATGTATATATATGTATGCATGTGTGTCTGACCCCAGGTGTGCAGTGCCAGCCCAAGACGGCACCCCAGCTACTCAGCATAGACCTAGGGCATAACAGGTGGGATGTGTATGTGTGTATATATGCAGAGTATAACATGTACCAAGGATAGGCTCTGTGTCCAAGATAGTATGTTTGTATTCCACTACAGTATATATATATCGATACAATATTTATGCATGGTAATGACTTGAGACTATTCGCCCTAATCTCAGGATTGAGTCTCTGTCCAACATGTATCTGCCCCACATCCAGAAGCTGTACATGCAGGGTGGGTATATCCTATATTACGTATATATCATATATAGTGTACATGTATAAATATACATATATACTTGTATCTGCCCCACATCCAGAAGCTGTACATACAGGGTGGGTGCACATGGATACAATAGTATGTATATTTGTAAATATAGTTATGTGTGTGTGATTGAATGTCTAGTCCTTCTCTCTCACTCCCTCACTCTCTCTCACTCACTCCCGATATATATGTATCCCAACCCAGGCAAAAACAGACTTGAGTCTTTCTCTCTGCTCCTCTCTCTCTGTATATCAGTACATGCATATATATATATACTTACCCCTTAGGCAACAGCCTCGAGTCCTTCAAGGCCCTGCCCCTCTGTCCCAGACTGGAGGTGCTTTCCATAGACAGTAACCAGGTACATAGTAGTATATTCTGTATATACTCTTACCACACATATTCTTCATCCAGACAGACAGCTTCCAGGGAAATACTTCGTATAGGGTGACAGAGGGAGTATATGTACCCCGATCTCTCTCTCCCTTGTCTCTTACCCCTAGATAGAGACCCTGCAGGGTCTAGAGCGCTTCCCCCTCCTCAGAGTGCTGAGTGTCAGGGACAACCCAGTGGCCACATCTTTCAGATTCCTAGAGAGGTATGCATTATGCATTCATATTTGTATGGGTGTGGGTGTGTGTGTTGATAACAGTCATATATATATATATATTTATATGGGTGTGATTATATGTGCGTGTATCCATATCCTCACCCCATTGGTGTGTCGTGATGTGTCCTGTCCTTGCATGCATTTGTATATAAATATTTATATATGAATGCAAATATATGTGTATTAGAGAGGTATCAACCTATATTAACCCCAGGTGTGTAGTGATGTGCCCTGTCCTTGATGTATGCAATGGCATACCCTGTCAGGCACTGCAGCAGGCAGCAAATGCACACGCCATACTCAGGAAACTCAACCCTAGGTATACAGTTTATAGTGTATAGTATATAGTATATGTATAATGTGCGTGTTGGTCTCTCACCCTAGACGCCTTGCCTCCCGCATGGCCCAGATGAGTTTGACCAACAAGGACCTGTTGACCGAGGAAGACATAGGGAAGGAGGGGAAGAGTAAGAGGAGAGGGAGGGGGAGAGAGGCTGATATTGAGAGGGGTGAGGGTACCAGACACGTCCAGATTGATAATAGGGAGGTGGATGTAGGGGAGAGAGCGGGGGAGAGAGAGAGAGGAGGGGAGGGTGGAGACTGGGGGGAAGGGTGACACAATAGACCGATAGCCAGTGGTGCAAGTGTTGCTTCTATTGTGGTATACTATTAACAGTGTCAGTGTATGTATATGTACTCAGTCGGATACTCCCTTCATTTGTATCTACAGAGACCCAGAAAGAGAGGGACTGTTTGACACACAATTCCATACACAACACACAACCAAAAACACTAATTCGTCTATTTGAAGCCAGTCCTAAAGACCAGCATGCAATAAATACACTCTAAGATGCAATATGCAATCACACACATTGCGTTAATCAACAATCAATTATCTACACTACACCGACACACACTACCACAGCCTCCCCTGCTGCTTACCAGGCCTCAATCACAACGAGGCCCTTGTCGCACAGCTCGTCGTACCTCTTCTGGGCACCGTCTGCTGTGAGGCCTCCTGCTGTCACCATGGAGTCCTTGATGATGGAGACAATGTCCTCGGGAGTGCGGCCGGCAGGGCCACAGTAGCCGAAGAACCCGTCGACGGCACCGAGGCTGTTCCAGACCCTCTCCGGGTTCTCCCTCATCCTGTGGGTCACGTACACCTTCTTGGCCTGCTCCCTCGAGAAGGCAGTCACGTAGTCGCACAGACCCATCTTCTCCCACTTCTCAAACTCGTCGATGCAGAGGGCGTCCTCGTTCCTGCGCCTGCAGCCAAAGTAGATGGTGCACTTGCCCTGCATGATGCCTCTGTTGTACAGGGCCTCGCGGTGCTGCATGAAGGAGCGGAAGGGGGCAATGCCGGAGCCAAGGCCCACGCAGGTGATGGGGACCATGGGATCCGAGGGGGGCTGGAGGGGGGAGGACTTGATCTGGACAGCCACCATGGGGTTCTCAAAGACGTTGAGGTCCTTGAGGTACCGGGTGCACTGGCCGTACCTCATGGTGCCCTTGGCTGTCTTCCAGTCAACGATGCCGATGACGAGCTGGATCTGCTCGGGGTGCATCATGTGGCTGGAGGCAATGGAGTAGAGACGGGGGTTGTTGCCGGGGATCATCTCGATCAGGTAGTCCAGAGAGACAGACACAGACTTGAACATGTCAAACACCTCGTGGTAGCGCACAGACTCGGCCACAAACTGCTCGGCAAACTCGTCCTTGCCCTCCTTGGCGGTCAGGTGCAGCAGCCTCTCCCTCTCGGACCTGTCGGTAGTGAAGGGGATCAGCGACTTGAGGAAGGACTTGGTGATGGGGCCGCAGACGTCCAGGTAGAGGCCGAACACCTCACGGACAGTCAGGGAACGGGACAGGCCGGGGGGGACCTCGGTGTCGCCGTTGCCGCGGACAGTGATGACCATCTCGGGGTCGATGGAGAGCCTCTTGCAGAGGGTGTCCACGACATCGGTGGGAGCCCTGGCCAGAATGGAGATGTGGAAGCCAGTCTCGTAGGTGAGGGTGGTGTTCTCAAGCTCGAAGTGGAACTTGTAGGCGTCCCTGGGCACTCCGTTGGGGGTGATCTTCTCGGAGTGGGAGAGCCTGACGTACTGGAACTTGGGAGGGGGGGGAGGGGGCATCTGCATGGAGGCAGTACGCACACAGGTGAACTTGGGCTCGGGGATCTGGCAGCCACCGGCGTCAGCGGCACCGAGGGCGTCCCAGAGCTGCTCCATCCAGGGGCCGAGGGCGCCCTCGTACTTCTCGGGGTGGAGCTCGTCTCCCATGCCGAGGGGCACGAGGGACTTGGCGCCGAGGGCCTTCATCCTGTCGTCGACCTCAATAGCAGCCTGGCAGAACATGGGGTAGGAGGAGGAACCAATGCCAAAGACACCCACGCGGGTGTTCTCAAAGAGGTTCTCGGCGTGGTCGGAGGACTCGAGCCACTCCCAGAAGTTGGCTGCGTTGTCGGGGTGCTCACCCATGCCGAAGGTGGAGGTGACGTAGACCAGGAGGCCGGACTTGATGAGGGTCTCGGGGTTGATCTTCTCGATCGGCTTGAGGGTCACGGCAAACTCGACGTCCTTGTTCTTGGCCTCGGAGGCAATGCGCTTGGCAATCTCCTTGGAGTTACCGGTCTGGGTGGCGTACACGATGGTCAGGGGGGTGCCCTCGACGTTGGTGGAGGGGGAGTCGTCCTCCTCGTCCTCAGTGGGCCTGAACACAATGCCGGACCTGTCGGAGTAGTGGGTGTGGAGCAGCTCGTGGGACTTGTGGGACAGGGGCTTCTCGAGGAACTCCTTGTAGAGCTGGGCAATGTCGGGGTTCTCGTGAGACCTCCTGGGGGGTGAGAATGGAGAGAGAGCGGGGGACACATAGAGAGAGAGAGAGAGAGAGAGAGAGACATACCTGAGAGTGGACCTCTCGTCGATGTTGTAGATGGCCTCAGTCCTCTTCTGGAGGATGTTGGGGTTGAGGGAGCGGGGCTGTCCGCCTCCTCCGATGCAGCCACCGGGGCAGGCCATGACCTCGACAAAGTGGTACTCCTTCTCGCCGGCCCTGATGCCGTCGAGCAGCTTCTGGGCGTACTTGATGCCAGAGGCAACGGCGATGCGGAGGGTCTTCTTCTCACCGGTGGGGAGGGGAACCTCAACCATGGCCTCCTGGATGTCAGTGTCAGAATCTATACATATGGATATACTCATATATACATTTGTGTATCAGTATGCATACCTTGATGCCGTCAAAGCCACGCACGGGGGCGTAGTTGAGGACGGGGAGGGGGGTGCCAGAGGCCAGCTCGTAGGCAGTGCGCAGGGCGGCCTCCATAACACCTCCAGTGGCACCGAAGATGATGGCGGCACCTGGGGGTGAGGGGAGAGAGGGGGGGGGGGGGTATGTATCATATATATATATATACTAGTATATGTACACACCTGTGCCGGATCCGAGGGGGCAGTCGAACTTGGACTCGGGCAGCTGGTTGAACACAATGTGGTGCTTACGCACGAGCTTTCCGAGCTCGCGGGTGGTGATCACTGCGTCGATGTCGGCGACACCGTCGGTGGAGAGCTGGGCACGGGCGATCTCCTGCTTCTTGGCGGTACAGGGCATCACGGAGCAGGAGAAGATCTGGGAGGGGGCGACGCCGAGCTTCTTGGCGTAGTAGGACTTGATGAGAGCTCCCATCATTCCCTGGTGTAAGTGAGAGAGAGATAATGGGGGGGGGGGGGACGGGAGGGGGGGGGGGGGGGGGGGAGGGGGGGAGGTGGGGGGGGGGGGGGGGGGGGGGGGGGAGATATACATATCACCATATATGTAGGGGAGGGGGTATGTGACATCCATACTCACTTTGCCCTGTAGTACCCTGCCTCCATCAGCACTAACACATACTTGTATCAAATATATACCATGTACATGCACTCTTATATACATAGATACATACAGTATATATTCATATATAGTATATACACTCACTTTGCCCTGTAGTACCCTGCCTCCATCAGCACCTCCACAATGCGGTCATAGGCTGCAGCCTGGAGAGTTAGGTATATAGCCAAGAGATAGCAAGATCCATATATAGTGTGCGGTCACAGGCTGCAGCCTAAAGAGTTAGATATATAACCAAGAGATAGAAATATCCATATAGGGTAGTGTGCGGACATATGCTGCGGCCTGTGGGGTGAGTCAGGGAGTAATACACAGTTATGTAACTAAGCGCAGAGTATGTATATAGCGATGTATACCTCTCTGGAGTCGAAGCAGTCCCTGCCTCTCCGGTCAGGACGGTCAGTCAGGTCAAACCCTGGGGTGAAGGGAAGGTGTATGATAGTGGTGTGTGAAAGGAGCGGGGTTGGGGGAGGGGGGGGGGGTAACTACAACACGTCCAATCATAGTCAATGATACAACTGCAACATACGGAATAGAATGGGACATAAAACAAAACACATACATGAACAACACTCCCACGGGATAACCACCTTAACACTTAATTGTGAGTAACGAGTGTGTATGCACTGACCATAATCAACCAAAACGAGGTACCCACTCGTGAAGTGAAGGAATACACTATATACCCAGTTACTCATACAGTAGAGTGGAAGCATACACATCTAACACACTCTAACACACACTCTAACACACACATACACACTATGTACCTGGTGGGAGGGGTCGGGGCATCCTAGAGACCAGTCTATGGAGAGTGGGGCACAGTCAGTCTGCATGCTGTCAAATAAACCCTTTTCTCGTATTTGATTTCTCACCGAATCGACAACTCCACACAGCTCTCTCTCGCTCCCCACTGGTTGTGCCCCTGTGGAGTGTACACTCAGTCACACGCAGGTACAGTTAGTTATGTGTTAGAGAGGGACTAGTACTGTGATAATTGAGGGGAGGACAGCCCGTTGACGCAGAATTAGTCCCCGAGGGAATGTGTGTATATGTCATTGAGTGTGTTGGTACGTTCTTGACACTTATTCAACACTCATCCTGCAGGTGACAGCCCTGGAAGACAAGAGTATAGAAGAGAGGGAGAGAGAGATACGATGGCCAAGCTGACCGAGGTGGACCTCACAAGGCACGATTGGTATAGTGTAGAATAGAAAGTGTATGTATTAGCGGTGAGCATTACTTATGGCCGCATATGTTACTTACTAAGGCTACTTATGAGATGCATCCCTCCCCCCATCTCCATCGACGTTTGGCTCTTCTCTCTCCTACTGTTACTGACCCTCAAACTTGATACCAATTATTTCCCTATAGGTATCTCTCTATAGCGTATAGTAGTACTATTCTTACCACCCATTCCGATTGTGTGGACCCCCCCCCCCCCCCCCCCCCCCCCCCCCCCCCCCCCCCCCCCCCCTTCTCTTCACAACTGTGTCTTTCCGACGAGTGTCTTTCCCAGTCAACGTCTCTGTATTGTGAGCTGACTGTTCACCCTCTGCGTAAATCATCTATCCCTCTCAGTCATTATCCCACCATATAATACAACCCTTTAGGTGAGTCCCCGTTCTGGCACCCTACACATGCCATGCTGTACTGGGTGGACATCCCAGCATGTAAGGTATATATATATATAGTATATATATATATGCTGTACTGGGTGGACATTCCAGCATGTAAGGTATATATATATATAGTGTATATATATATATATATATGCTGTACTGGGTGGACATTCCAGCATGTAAGGTATCAGTGTGTTGTCGCTATCGAAAGACCATGTCTATGTATATTATATCTTTTGACCCACAGGTGTGTCGGTGTGCCCCCGGCTCCCCTGTGGAGGTGTGGCCTGTCCGCCAGGAGTGTGGGTGCATTGCCCCTCAGGAGGGTGGGGGACTGGTGCTGGGCATGAGGGACGGGGTCTACACGGCACGTGAGTGGGGAGGGGACCTTGCACTGGTGGCACCATTCCCAGGTGGGAACTCTCTCTCATCCTAAATCCACATCAATAGCTACGTTGTCACTACTTCATCCCCCCCTTCTCATCGTTGTCTGATCCCAGGTGACACCTCCCGTGTCAGATGCAATGATGGGAAGGCAGACCCCGCAGGGAGGTTAGTACCCAGCAGATGAGTGTGGCCAACATAGACGCATCCATGATACTGACACTGTAGGTTCTGGGCTGGCACCTACTGCGAGGTCAAGGATGTCCCATGCGCTGCTCTCTACTCTCTGGGAGTGGGTGAGAGCAGTCTCAAGGTAGTGTCCCTATATATAGAGAGAGAGTGCCAGCAGTCACCCACTGATGATAAGTATAACTAATCTTAAGGTACATCACAGTGGGTTCTTCACATCCAATGGTCTGGCATGGTCTCCCGATGGAAACACGGTCTACTGGGCAGACACGAGGTACTGGAGCATCTCGTGTGTGACCTAGTTTTAGCTAGGATTCGTCTGTCATAACCCCAGTAACCACCGAGTTGTAGCCTGGGACTGGGATAGTGAGACTAACACCCTGGGTACACAACGGGTCTTGCGTCAGTTTGAAGGTGGGTGGCGGCCAACACATCTCTATTCACCATAATGCGAGACGGATGTGTCCCTCACCCCTAGGCAAGCCCCAATGGTGGGTCCCTGGGATGCCTGGGTATGGTGGGAGACCAGACGGTGCAGTGGTCGACACCGATGGTCACTACTGGGTGGCCATGTACGAGGGAGGGTGTGTGCTGAAGCTCTGTCCTATCACAGGACAGACCCTCGAGACTCATTCTGTCCCAGCACTGTGCCCTACTATGCCGTGTCTTGGTCCTGCTGATGCGGACGGACACTCCACCCTCTATGTCACCACAGTCAGCAAGGGTAGGAGTCAAGACGAGAGACTGGTCCTGCCTCTCTCGGGGTGTGTGCTGGCCAAGCAGGTTAAGGCCCGAGGACTCCCGGTCAACTTCTGTTCGGGTCTCTAGCCTCTCTCAACTGGCAATCAGGATAGTAGTAGTTACCACCGCAAGTGTTGGTACTGAATTACTGTACTTTCGATGGATAGTGTCACAAGCACAGTATCACAGACTCTCTAGTACATTGTCTGTAGTTAGCTCGGAGGTCTTGTGGTTGAAGGCTCCCGTCGGTCTCTCTGGCCAGCAGCTATGCCATGGGACTATAACGCACCATATCACCATATCACCACAGTCTGTGGCACAGAGTGCCTCTGACATAAACCCTCATATTTGTCTTTTTGCTGTAGACAGATATGACACTAACCTTGACCTCGAACGACCTATTTGGGCTATTCAGAGCATATGAGTGGCCTGAGGTTCAACTGGGTGCTTCTGGCACTACTACTGGGCTGTGTGGTGGCGTCACTCTCCGAATCCGAGGAGAGTATGGTCTTTTGGCCTCCTACCGCCTCCAACAGCCCTTCTTTCACGGATACCGAGGCTGACGAGATACTTGCTCATGGAACGCGGCTATTTCCTCCTTTTCTCGGTGAAGACACAGCCGCTGGTGCCAAACTGTGTGTAGATGGGTCATTCATGGCCATGTCTGCTTATGGGGGGGACCAACGCGATTCGGTACATGTATACCGGCTCTCCGGTGGGACTTGGGTGCCTCTCCAGACCATCTCATTCGACTATGCCGCCTACGATTGCTCTGTGCCTGAATTTGGGAAGGAGATGTCGCTCAAGGGTGATATGCTGGCTGTAATGGCTAGGGAGGCTGGCTTCGCCTTCATCTACCAGTTCGATGCCTCTGCTGATCAGTTTGAACCCTTTGCACAGTTGCCTGTCAGTTGGGTATACGACGGAGAGACACATATGGCTATAGAGGGTAGTCTCTGTGTCATCTCGGGCGAGAATGCCAACTTCCAGGCATGGGACTTGTCTGTTTCACCCCCAGTTATGGACTATGTCAGGTCAGAGACCGGCCAACCATACCAATGGGGTCGCATTGTCGATCTTGCCCTGGACGGTGGGACCCTGATCACCGTCACTGCGAGTCGTATCTTCAGCACCGACACTGGGCTGCCTGGATGGACTGACAACGTATGTGACAACGACGAGGCCCCAGGTTTCTACAATTCCATCATCAACAGTGTGGCGTATGACGCTCAGTCCGATGTCCTGGCCATTGGAGAGCCACAGTGTGTACATCCCATCTCTGACACGGAGATAGGGTGTGTTCACGTGTACAGGCACAGTACAGGGGCCCTCCTAGACACTGTGTATGCTCCGATCCCTATGAATGACTCATTTGGCCAGACAGTGGAGGTCAAGGGTAGGATGCTGACGGTAGGTAGGAGCCTTGGCCCCACTACCCTCTGGAGACTAGGAGATGATGACAAGATGCACCACTTGTCTGACCTCGTCCTCCCTGACGACATGTCCTCCCACTCACTCGGTATCTCCGACACCTACGTCTTTATCGGCTCCACGGATCTTCAGTACTCCCCACTAGGATCCCCAGTCGACATTGGGGGGGCGTATGTGTATCAGTTCCATGTCTCTCCGGTCCCACCCATCACAGTGACGGCCTCGCTCTCAGGCATAGAGGCATGCTGCCTAGAGACTCGGGTCACAGTGACAGTGCTAGGCCAGGACTCACAACCCTACACGGAGCAGGACTTGTCCTCACCCCTGGCTGCCTTTACAGCCTTGTGGGAGGGTGTCACTACCTCTGTGTTTGTGGCCACAGAGGGCTCGGGTGATGGCGTATACACCTTTGATGTCACCGCTCCAAGCACAACCGGCACCCACACTCTTGTCTTCACCCTCAACGGCAGCGTGGTTGGTACTGCTGACACCTCCCTCGTCCCCACCCTCTCCTCTGCACACTCGGAGGTGCTGGCTGCCGGTTCTGTGGGTGTACCTGCTGCGCTTATGGCAAGACCTCGTGACCACTGCGGTAGGCTGCTTGGGGGACTGGAGGTCACAGTGGACATTCACGGCCCCGACGGCACCCTCGTCACGTCTGCGGCACTGCTTTCTTCCTCAGACTCTGTCACCACATTTGTTCCCAGCAGCGATGGTGTACATTCGGTGTCGGCTACGACAGGGGGTGTAACATGGGAATCAGAGTTGACAATTGAGAGTGGCGAGGGCCAGCCGCTTGTGCTGCCTGAAGGTGGGATAGAGATGCGTGATATGAGCGCTACTGACGAGTGGCTTGTTCAGTCTAGAGTCAAGAGTTACGTAGACACCGATAGTGCCGTGCATGTATACCGCAAGGTAGCTGGAATATGGGTCCTGCACTCAACTCTGTTCACTTCACCTGCTCTTAACGCATTAGTGGGAACTGAGGAAGGACGCAACTATAGTTATGGACACTATACGGCGATAGATGAAGCAACACTTGTTGTGTCCTCTCCAGATGAAGCACTACCAGCCGCGTACACTGGAAGTGGATCTGTACATGTGTACGAGTATGACTCTGTCACTGACGTGTGGGTCAACACCGAGTTCTTGAGGTCCCCAGACTGGTACTGGGATGATCAGTTTGGGAGTTCTCTTGCAATTAGTGGAGACCTGTTAGTGGTTGGCGGTGACGACTCAACTTATGTCTATGAGAGAGATGGGTCCGGAAACTGGGTCTTGCTGGCCGAGCTTCTGGATGGCGACACCTCTCTCGGGGCCTCATCCGTGGACATCATTGGCACCACCGTGGCAGTGGCGCTACCATACTGTTGGGTCGGTGACATCAGCAAGGCAGGCAGCGTCCTCACGTATGACCTCTCCTCCTTCCCATCGGGGTGGAACACCACTCCTGCCATCATCGTTAGTCCCACGTTGGTACCAAACATCAAGTTTGCTTCTGCTATGTCTTTGTCCAGTGTTGGAGGGGTCATTCGGGCTATTGTTGCTGAGGAAGGGTCAAGCGCTGTTCACACATACGTGCTTGACAATTCGTGGGAGCATGAGAGCACTGTAATGGCTCCAGACGGCAACTACAATTTTGGTGGGTACCTTGCCCTGTTCGGAGACGTCGCACTAGCAAGCCTCAGCAATTCCCAGGTATTGGTACTTCACCACTCTGATGGTGAGTGGACAGTCAGTGACACACTGTTGCCTGTTGGAGGAGATGCCCGTACGCTGGCTGTGACCGCCACCCAGCTATTCGTTCAAATATCAAGGCTAGGCTGCTACACGTATGAGAATCCGTTTGCGCCTCCTCACCCCTTGTTGCACACTACGCTATCCATGGACATCACTGGCACGTGCGAGGTCCCGGTCCTAACCTTCTCCTTACTCACAGATGAGGACGTGGTGTATACCCATGACCTGTCCCCATGGATGGTGGCGGGATGGGGCCAGAGCCAGGACTTGAGAGTCACTCACCTTGGGAGTGGAGAGTACACCCTCACAGCTGCTGCCCCGTCTATTGCAGGCGAGCATACTCTCTTCCTCTATCTGGATGGCACTGAGGTCGGTCGCACAGAACCAGCGATGCTAGCAGACGTGACCTCTCTGTCTCTGTCGACGGTATCCGTGCCCGAACAGGCCCAATTGCAGAATAGGGTCGACGTGACGGTATCCATCGTGAGTACGTGCTCTCTTTTGATGTCTGATGCTGACGTCAATGTCGTGGTTGTTGGGCCATCTGCACTTGAGGTGCTGAATTCTGCTGCATCCCTTACCCTTGACAACACCTACTCGGTGTCCTTCACTCCCGATGCCGAGGGCACATACACCGTCACTGCCACAGTCGATGGAGCTCCTCTAGCTAACTCTGCACAGATGCATGTGTCTGCCACACGAGTGGAACACGATGGGGTGACGTACTTCTTCTCATCTTCGTCTGTGTTTGATGGATGTCCTACATACACAGCCCCCAGTGGCATATTTACCACTAGCGTTACTCTTCTAGATGCCGCAGGAGTACCAGTGTGTGAGGAGTTGCCCCTTGAGTGGGATTGGGGTGATTCGTCTGGAAATAGTCCTGTCTTCAGTGAGCAGGATTGTGTTTACGCGATCAGTCCGATTGTTCCTAATGACCTGGCCACTCCACCTGCCAGTATCATAGTATCCCTTGGAAATACAGTTCTCCTCACGTCTCCTGTCATCACTGTCGGGGTCCCTGTATCAGACACTCTCTCTGGGGACACAGTCTGGGTGACAGGGGCAGTCATCGCATCGGAGATCGATGACTCAACGTGTGCCTCTGGACTACTTGAATTCACACTTGAGGGACCAGAAGGTAGCATTGACGACACCTACGATGTGAGTCATGCCCTCTCTGTCCGCTGGGACTCTGCCTCAGTCATCGCAGTGAGCGTGTCAGCCACACCACGGACGTATACAGCGTCCTACGCCTCTCCTGGTTCTGAGGGGGAGCACACGCTCTCTGTCTGTATCGGCGATGTTGTGCTTGCCAGTCAGACAATAGCGCTGGTGGGACAAGTGTCAGCGGCCAGTCCTGTAACCGCTGCTAGCTATGGCAGGGTTGGTGACGCGTTTGACATCTCTGTGCAGGTGCAAGACGAATGTGGATTACCAAGAGCAGGGGATACCGTCGAGTATTCAGTAGGCTACCGTGCTTACGGTGCAACTGAGGACGAGGTGGTGTTGGTCGAGCCTGTCACTGTTACCGAGAGCACAGGTCTTGTCCAACTTAGCTACACGCCTGGTGCCGAGGGCATCTACATGGTGTCTGCAGTAGTTAATGATGTGATTCTGACGCAAGTGGCAACCACTAAGATCGGTATCAAGGTGATGGACGGCACTCAGTCTGTCTATCTCTCCTCTAACCTATCCACGGTGTCCACCGTACCATCCGCACTACCCGCGGGTACTCCTTTCGATGTCTCTGTGAGTCTTCGCTCCCTTGATGGGGAGCTTGTGCTCTCTGAATCACTCTATGTTACTGTTGCGTTTGGGGCTAGCTCTGTTGCAATGACGTTAGTCGGAGACACGTATACCGGTACAGTCACAACCCCGTCTCTCTTAGGGTCCCAACAGCTCTCTGTTCTGGTTGAGGGGGTGACAGTGTCACAAGAACCGGACGTTCATGTTGTGATGCCTCTGAAGGATGGAAGTGGTGACGAGGTCTTCGTATCTGAGGTTGTGTTCCTACACACTGATGAAGACATGGGCACTTGCCAGGAGATGATGTGGTCCTTCGAGATTCACGGATTGGGCGGCCCAGTCACTGTGGACTTGTGTGACAGCTTGACAGCGGGATGGGGGTCTGCAACTGATGCTGAAATCCAGTGGGAAGAGGGCATCTACTCTCTAACCTATGACACCCCGTCTCAACCAGGGACACACACCCTGACAGTACAAGCAGAGGGCACAGTGCTCGGGTCTGTGTCTGTTGAAGTCTCTACTCGTGTCTCAGTCGCTCTTTCGGTACTGGGTGTCCCGACTCAGGGTGTGGTCGGTGACGTTCACACCATATCATTATCACTGCTTGACACCTGCGGCACTCCTGTGGCTGTTGCCGATGATATCCTACACACGATAGGTGTATCAGTCGCGTTTGTTGACGGTATTGCGATTGACGTCAACCCCCTTAGCACGGTGGAAGAAGGTGTATACACTGCCCACTGGACTCCACGTCGGTGTGGAGCCTACACTTGGTCTGCAGCGGTAGACGGAGTACTACTTGGGGACACACCGACATCGTATGTGGGGGTGGCTGGTCTGTCTTACGACGCGATGGAGTATGTGGTCTCTGACTCTCCCATCCAAGGCTTGCCAACCCAAGTCGAGCTAGGGGCAGATCTGTCCCCCTCAATTGTGCTCCATGATGCTGCTGGGGAGATTATTCGTCACCGGTTGCCTCTAGAGTACGCTTGGATTCCAGATGGGCCTGTTCTAGAGGCCGACCTTGACACTGACACGTGGGCATACCACATGGCCTCTATGGCTCCGGATACACTCACTGGGAGTCCCGTTGCTCTCGTGGCATGGGTAGATGGGGTAAGGGTAGCGAGTGCCTGGACCAGCACCGTTGCATCCGTGTCAGCCACCACCACTGGGTCTGCTGTATTGATAGCCAATGCAGAGGTCGGGGCAGTGTCTGTCGACAGTGATGATGGAACATGCGTCCTAGTAGCCACTCTCTATGAGACAGGTGGCGCTGTTTGGCCAGAGGATCTCTCTTCCACACTGCGGGGTGGGTGGGAATACCCATTCACAGACGCTCCAAGGCACGACAGGGAGACTGGGACATACACATTTGCCGCCGAGGTGCCCGACGTGGGCGTCAACTACTACTCGGTGGTCTCTGGATCTCATGTTCTTGTCACAAGAGAGTACATTGTTTCCACCTCGGTTGAGGCTGATGATGTGTCCCCTACTTGGGACTACATACTTGCAGGCGGTGGGTTTGCAGTTGGAGTTGTCCTAGGTGCTCTCATGTGCATTCCATGCTGCTGCTGCTGCCGTGCCAAGGGACGGCAGGCGGCACATGCCGAGCACTCCATGTACAGCCGGGAGGATGATGCGAAGCTGGAGTCACAGACAACGCCCCACGGGATGACAGAGCAGTACCCCCCTGTCTGCACCCCTCTGGAGCCAGTGGCCCCTATGCCCATGCTCTCAGAGATGCCAGGTGGGCCCATGCCTTTCGGGGGAGTGAGTGGCCACAGCACGGCCAAACTCATCAATGGAGAGGGGTCATCAGACTATACCGAGGGTCGATAGGTGTCATACCTTAAGGTGTATTTTTTGCTGAAGAAAGCAATGTTAGCAAGAGAAATAGATTGAGAAACAAGAGGTTCTCATCATTTCTCTCTTCCTCCTGATATGGAGCGAGTCACTAACAATCTCAGACATCTAGTGGTTAGACTTGACACTGTCTATCAATTATATAGTTCTAGAACTTCTAGGAATCTGGACCTCAGCGGAAGCCACAATACCACCATGGCCCCTGGCACTATACTTTATCGTAGTGGAGAAGTTCTCCGAGAACTCTAGTCTGACCTGAATATTGACTCTCCAACGGAGAGTCTCCATCCTATAATATTCATCTTGAGTATTCAAGAGCGGTACACAGTCTGATTTGAATATGAAGCGGCGACTACAGACCTATATTCTAATATAGACTCTATATCCAAGAGGTTTACAGCGTTTGGAAGATCACTATTCACAATGTCATACTCTGTGCGTCGTATGGATGCTGGGTCTCAGCTTCAGATTTCTGGAAATGAAAGGAATTTTGAACGGATACAACTCACTCTCGAGTAGAGTATCGACATGAGCATTGCGTCCTGGTACTGCTAGAAGTAGGAGGCTTTACATACCATGGTATTGCGGTACATTGTCTTTGATTACAACACTTGTCTTTGGTGTGTGAATAGGGCGACGGAATACCATTTGAAAGTGGCAGCAGAGTCGATAGGGATATGGAACGTGAGTCACTAATACGTGACTGAGGAGTCTCAAACAAAAGGTTCCATTTGCAATATCAAACTATTGGAGGAGAATCCCACTCATGCTTCAATTACGTACATACATTGTATATTGACATTCCAACGATATCACTTCTGGTACAGTGGCAGCAGTGCACCCTGCACAATGTCTGCCATACCCACGTCATTGACGGCAGCTATCTCCTCCACCTCGTCTGCATCGCACTCCATGCCTGTCTCCTGGTAGGTGGGTGTGGCCTTGAGTGCTGCACCCCTCCTGGCCTTGTCCAGCACAAACATGACCCCAGACAGGGTATCGGTCACCTTCTTAGCGACTGAGGCCACGTTGGGACCCACAAACACCAGTCCACAGCTGGGCACACTATCCTCTGTATGCCCTGTGACAAGCTCAACATCAAACACTGCACCCTGGGTATTGTCCTCATTGTACAGAGACCTCTTGCCAAAGCCCCTCAGCACCTTGGTGACTGTGAGTAAGGGCAGAGACTCATGCCGCAGCATGGGTATCGAGAGGAAGGTACGTGCTGGTATGCCGTCCCCTATCCTGAAGGGGAGGGCATCGGACCAGGGGGTGTTGCAGCCAGTGAAGTCGGGGGGGATTGGGAGAGACTCCTTGTCCACAGCTGTGGAGCGGGAGATGAGGAGGCCGGATGTGTTGTCGTACTCGGTGTGTGACAGGCCGGACATGGAGAGAAAGTGGCTCACCCTAGGGGTGATACCCGGTGTGATACCACTCACATACAGCCACACACCGGCTGGTGCATCATCTCCCACTTCCTCCTCCTCCTCCTCCTCTCCCTCTGCACCCTCTGTACTAGAGCTGGGTCTAGTGGACACCAGGTGGACAGTGAACACACCACTTCTCCCCTCCTTGGCCAGTGCAGCACCTACCCCCCTAGCAGCCACTGTGGCGGCATAGGGGGGTATCAGCAGCATGGGACTGACTGTACCCACTGACACGTAGGGCATTCCAACATGGGGGGACCGGTTCCAGGCACTGACCTCGTCATGTGTTGCAAACACAGTGACATAGGGGGGGACAGTGAGGGATGTGCCGGGCCTGGCGTCACCGGCACAGGGGGACACGAATATGGACACAGACCCACTGGCCTGTACACTCCTCCCAGGGGGCAGGGAGGTGAGGCGCAGGAGGTCGTGGGGCGGGTCCTCCTCCTCGCCTGTCCCGTAGACTGCACTGAAGGTCTCCTCAGACCTAGGCACCAGCGGCATGAGAGAGACCCCGTCTGCCTCTCCATATGACCCCCCCTCCCTCATGACAAAGGGGGACGGGTGTCTGGGCCTGGCCTCTCCCTTAGGGCCAACGCCATAGAGAGGCACGTCCACACAGCTGAACAAGGGTCCAGACATGGTGGGTGGGGTCACAAACACGTCCTCTGTCTGCTCCCTAAACACCCTGCATGCCCTGAGAACAGCGTCCTTGCCGAGGTTGGACAGGTGGTATGTGTTGGGACTGACAAGGGAGGGTCTGGGGCCGGTGGATACTGCGGCCGGGACCGAGTCCGACTTGCCTAGGCCGAACCCACTCATATAGTCGTCACTCTCCTCCCTCTCACTGATGTCACTGTCAGAGCCTGACGCCGCAAAGGCAGCCTCTGCAGCCTCTCTCTCTGCCTCTGCCCTCTCCTTGTCCAGCTGGCTCCCTGCCCGTATCAGCTCTCCCTCCCTAAAGACTCCTAGGAAGTCTGGGTACGACTCAGCCTGCAGCACTGTGCATGCCTCACCCACGAGGTGCCCAAGGTCAGGGCCCACAATGCACAGCTGGCTGGTGAAGTCAGTGTTCTGCATCACCCTGGAGCTGCCGCTGAGCAGCATGTGTCTGCGGACAGTGTCTGCGAGGCCTGAGTACCCTAAGACAGGGACACCCAGGGTGTGGACCAGTCTTTGGCAGGAGGTGTCAGGGTAGCACTCACCCTGGGGTGGTAGGAGGAAGGGTGTGTGCTGCGGGTGCTTAGCCAGGACGTCCTTGATGGCCTGCACACACACCCTGTCAGCCATAAGGGCCACGGGAAGGGGCACCCTCCCCCCTCTACACACCTTGGCCAGACTGCTGATAACACTCTGGCCCATATCAAGCACACTGACCCTGTCCTTCACATCCCCAAAGGGCTCTAGCACTCTAGCTATCAGCCCAGGGGGTATGGGGTCTCTGGTCACCACCAGCAGCTGTGAGTGCAGGTCAAACAGCCAGCACAGACTCTGCAGCAGAGTGGCGGCACGGGCCTGCTCAGAGGCACTGTCCAGCAGCACTATCACCAGCGTGTGGTAGCTGCCTTGGTCGAGTGTGCCGCAGTTGAAGGGCGGGCACAGGCCAACGTCGCTGAAGGTGTGCCGCATCTGTGACTGCAGCACATTCACACCCGCATTGCGTATCAGGAGCGCACTCTCCCGCTGCCTCTGCGCTATCCGGCGCTTCCCAGCTGCCCTAACTAACCTACGCACAAGGTCGGCCGATGCATTCTCTCTGCGTCTCAGCTGCGCCTTCCTGAGGGCTAGTAGCTGTCGGTACCTGCTCTGCAACAGCACAGCTGCACCCCAGGTGGTGTACCGGACAGGCCCCTTCCTGACCCACACAGCAGGGGCGGCACCCTTGCCAGGCTCGTCCCCGTCCTCATACACGTATGGGGTGATGTCCCTGGTCTGTATGAGGGTGGACGCACATACGGCCAGGTGGTCGAGATTGAGGGTGCCTATGAGAGCACCCTTGAGAGAGAGACTGTGCACGAGGAGAGAGAGGGCGGGGAGGACGGCAGTGGCTGTGTGCGGCATGTGCTTGGAGACAGCCTGCATGGCCTGGGTCAGCACCTCCTGCTCGTCGCATAGGGGTATGGAGGGGTCCTTGGCGGCGCTGAGATTGATGTCCACCTCCCTCACCCCGTAGAGCATCTCGAGGAAGGAGGCCGATCTGACAGGGATGGGTATCTCTAGCAGGGGGACAGTACCGGCAGAGGAGGCAGCGTCATCACCACCAGTCTCATCGTCAGCGGCATCTGAGGTCTCCGTCTCCCTCTCATCTCCCTCCCCTTGACCTGACCCCTCCCCAGGTACATCCTCACCCATGTCCTCCCCCTCCATCCCACTGGGGGCCCTGCTACCCGTGTCTGCCAGAGAGTGAGAGACGGCAGGGTGCACCCACGTGCTGATCATGTGGGGCTTGACCTGGGAATAAGGGTGTAGAGAGAGAGAAAGAAGGGGGAGACAGCAAGAACGGTGCATTACTTTACTCTCATGTAATCCCACGGTCTCTTCCTACCTGCTGCAGTGGTCTCAGTCTACGCTCCAGCATAGAGGAGCCAAGGGGACCTGGCATTAGGATATATATAGGGAAATATGAGCCTTTGCACACTCTCAGTATACATTACCACTAACTATACCCACCTCTCACCGTCCTCGTGCTGGGGTGGGCATCGTATGTCCCCACGTACTGGGGGTCCAGCTTCAGGTGCTGCAGTGCAGGGGGCAGCGAGGCAGGGTAGTACCCAGCCGCACTGGACTGGTCCCTACCCCCGTGCACTATGGCAGGTGCCTGGGTCCTGGGGACATACGTCTCCCGCTGCCTCTCCTCGTGGGTGGGTAGAGAGGCAATGGTGTCCTGCAGCCGCACTGCCTCCGCACCCTCTCCCTCTCCCTCCACCCTCGAGTGTCTCCCCTCCTCCACATCCTCCCTACCAGTAGGGGGCCCAGCACTGACGTGCTGTCTGAGGCCTGGGGGTAAGGTGGTGCCCCCTGCCCCTGCCCCACCCTCTGGGTCGTTGTGCACAGACTGTGCAGACATGCCCCTTCTCCTGCCTACACCCTTGTGCATCGTGGCTATGGACTCGACAGACAGCACGGGCTGGAAGTCACCTGCGGCATAAGCAGGGGGGAGGGGAGGTATGGTAATACCATAGAAGGGATAGAGAGAGAGAGAGCAGGGCGTACCTGGGTGCTGGAAGAAGGCAGGTCCCACATCTGCAGCTGGGTCAATGAGACCGGCCTGGGGGTGAGGGCATGTCACAGATGATTGAGACAATTGGAGAGATACCCACCTTGAGCAGTGTGTCTATGCCGTGCTTGTCGATGTCGTCCACCTCCACCTCTGCAGTGGGGGGTGCATAGGGGCCTGTGATCTTGGGCAGACGCGTCAGGGGGGGCCGCACCACGTCTCTCCTCCTGCCCTCCTTGCCAACACCTGCATTCCTCCTGCCTACCCTGGTGCTCATCCTGAGGGTGAGGGGAGGAAGCGTATCATAACCACTACTGCTACTCTTGGGTACTCTTTATGTATTACTCTAAACATGTATGTATAGAGACTGCTCTCACCTAGCAGCCGTGACGTCTAGCTGGGCCCTCTTCTGAATAGCAACCTCTCTCCTGGCCGTATCCTCTCTAGACATCACCGGCCTGCCCCCTAGGGTCTTCCCTGCCCTATTCACCCTGGCCCTCTCCCGCCTGTCTCTGTTTCTCTCTGCCTCACTCTTCCGCACAGGCCTGGCCCTGGGAGCTGCAACCGTCCCCCTCTCATTGAACCTATAGGTCCCCCTACCTGCGTCCTCCCTAGTATGAGTATATATATATACACACTATAGATACTGATACCGATACCTAGTGCCCATGGCCCTCTGGTAGTACTGCTTGTCTAAGGGTCTCACATCCATCCTCACGTCTTCAGATACTAGGGGGCGGAGCTCAGGGCGGCGCAGCATGCCTAAGGGTGAGGGAGTCACTGTAAGAACTGTCAAAAGGGTTTTAGGCATACTCAGATGTGTCCCACCTGGCATTGCCAGTCTGACTGCACTGGAGGACAGGTCCACTTGGGTGTCATGGGCAGCCTGGCGGGAGAGATAGATAATAGGCATATAAAAATGTATATATGAATATGCCGAGATTTGTGGGAAGGGAGAATGGGGGGGGGGGGGGGACGTTTTGAAAAAAAAAAAAGAAAAAGAGGGGGGGGGGGGGGGGGGGGGGAGCACTTCCTTCTGGTTTGGGTATATATATATATATACATATATATACACACACACACACATATATATATGTGTGTGTATGTATGTGTGTGTGTGTGTGTGCGTGTGTGTACATGTATATGTATACCTATGTATACATATGTGGTATGGGTATCAGAGACAGTGTGAGAAGCTGAGGAAAAGAAGGAAAGAACAGTATGTAACAGAATCAATGATTTGGGAAAGAGAATTGAATACGCCCCAAGGAAAGAGAATGCCATACTCACAAATACCTCTCAACTATCGCTTTCTCCATCCTATACACATCTGGGTCTCCCCCCTCACTGGGATGGCGCCTGTCTGGGTATTTAGCCCGGAAGCTGTGTAGGTGAGCGACTTTATGATGACACATCTATGTAACTTTCCAATCATTATATGCTCTGTATTTAGAATTCACCATATGATGACATATATATGTGAATAGATACATACATACAGAGACTCTAAACGTGGATTGCCAAACAGGAACGCACCTCTCTAGAAACTCTGTGACCAAGCGATACTCCTCACGCAGCCTCAGAGCACGGCCGTAAAGAAGGAATGGCTCCATCTCTTTCACTATCTCTCCATGCTACTGGAAAAGATGTGTATCATCTACTTATTGAACAGGTCTTTTGTGCCTTAAAGTGGGATAAAGGTATGGACCCTTTTTCACTCATTGTTTGGTACTCGATCATCTTGACCGTGACCAATTCCCTCTCTTCTTCTCTTTAAGCGCCAAGTATAGCACATATGCCCGCTGTGTCTGACACCCATGAGTGCGGCCCCATCAGACAGCACCCAGACGCATACTGCAACGGACACTTCAGTACATGCAAGAGGTACACATATACTGTATATGTGACATATACATATACGCAATGGTATGCTTCACACTTACTGATTTCTATTTCTTCGCTCTTGCAGTTGGTGAGCTCAACCTGCATATATGTGTATTGTATACTAACATCAGGTGCGGTCTGAAGAAGCAGTATGGAAAGGTGTTTGGCAGCAACAAGTACCCAGGGTTTGAGAGAGTTAACCCTGTGTGTCCCATGGCCAGCAAGGAGGAGGAGGTATATTATAAATGCACTTATATATATATATATATACTATATATATTTATATATACACAGTGTGCCTAACGCTGTGTATCCCATGGCCATTGCCAAGGGGGACGAGGTATACACTAATAGTAACCTATACATGCACTATACATACCCTATATATGCATATACAACTATATACTATATACACTATTATATTTAGTATCATAAGTGACTGTATACTATAACTAAACTATACTATATACACTATATACTATAACACTATATACTATATATACAGCCCAAGTGCAGGGCATATACAACTACATGCATACATGCATAAGTATAAACATACATGTATACACACACACATATATATTTATTGTATATGTCTGTATTTGTATACACCCATGTATACTGACCCCAGTCACAGGGTAGTTGGGTGGAGACCGCCCCCTTGAGCAGACCTCGGTATTCTGGGGTGGATGACGATTCCGATGAGTGGCGTGAGTATCGTGCCATGACCCTGCAGCAGAGTGGGAGGGAGAGAGAGAAGGAGGAGTCAGACCAAGACGACTCACTAGAGGAGGAGGGAGAGGGGGATACTACCCACCAGTGGAGCCCTCAGTACCAGACCCCCAACGGCCTCTTCACTCGTTGCAAGAGATGCGGCATCACCAGAGGTATGTCTATTTCTCTCCTTCTCTCTCTCTCTCTCTCTCTGACTCAATTTCTAGTACACTCTATATATAGGCTCCGACAAGGCCTATGTTAGCCTATCTTTATCTATGTACATGTGGTGACAGTAGTCTCTCTCTCTGTCTCTCTCTCTCTTTCTTTCTCTCTCTCTGATTGTATTTAACCTTATCCTCAAGGCTATGGCCATGCCTATGGCAATGTCTCTCCCCCCCTCTCTCTCTCTACATAGATATATATATGTATATCTATATACTTCTATACTAATCTCTATACCCTTACCCTCCAGGCTATGGCCATGCCTATGGCAGTCTCAAGTATCCTGAGTATGAGCGAGTCAACCCAGTCTGCAGAAAGACACCGGTATGTCCCGATGTGTCCACCGACATTAGTATAGAGTATATACATATGCTATAAACATACTTGTATGTACATATACCAACATTCGACACCCAGTCTGCAGGAAGACACCGGTATGTACTGATATATCCACATGGGTGTATATATATAGTATATACATATGCACATAATTACTCACGAGCATTCCTCTCTCTCTCTATACATATATATAAATATCTATGACTATATGTGTATATATGTGTATATATCAGTGTTCTCATGCCAGGATTACACCTGTGCACCTGTGCCCCGCTTCAACCCACTCTCAGTGAGTGTGTCTGCTACCCTTCCCCTGTCAGAGACACTACCAACCACAGTGCCTAGTGCTGCACCCCCTGTTGTGGCAGATACACTACCCATCCCTGCTCCACCTCTAGCAGCACCCACTGCTAGTAGCACACACCCCAATGCTGGCACCTCTGCAGGTGTTGAGAGAGAGGCAGAGGGTGATGCAGAGACAGTCACTGAGAATGACACTGTCAATGTGACAGAGGGAGAGAGAGAGTCTGACAAGGCAGGACTGGATATGGGAGAGGAGTTTGCCCTTGGGTCAGTGTATCTATCCCCCACCCAGGGTCTCATCGTACCCCATGCCTCCCTGGCATCCATAGGCAGACTGGTGCAGAGACTCATGGAGACACAGCAGGACTAGGGGTGACTCAGCATGACTAGCCGGGACTAAATAATTCTAGCTGACTAATGGGAAGATAGAACAGAAGGGACTGACGGTAACGTAGACCAAGTGTGATTGCTAACATATTGGGGTGACCCGGTAATGAGAGGAGTCCAGTCATACTCTGTCATACCTATGGTTGCAGAGTGCAGATGTGAGGTGGATGAAGTTGTAGAGTACAACATGTATCAGTAGTGTAAGAATAGAAAGAGAATACCGAGTTTACTTGCTCATATTTCACTTTAGTCATAAGATAATGAGCTACGGCTTGGTGATAAGTATATCAATACAGCATAACATCTAGAGTATTAGCATAGGTAACACTGACTGGTCCTAACCATCTACCACGACACACACATCTACTCTTACAGTTTCGTACTCATTGATACACACTCTCCGTGGAACTTGGGATCACACACCCTTTCTCTCTCTTACACTCTCTCTCCAAAGGGGGTACTTCTCAGAACCGGAACACAAGAACACAAATAACACACACTGGAACCCGACACACTCTCTCTACACCGACATGACGTCTCTCCCCACCCCCCTCAGCTCCTGTTGTTGGTTAGGTCTGGATGCATATGGAAATACAAATAGTCATATGTATACATGTTACATATAGTCATACGTATACATATCACACAGGAGGAGACATCCCTGTATAGTCATATATATATGTATGTGTATATACTCATTGAGTATATACCACATGTACCTTCTGCTGGGTGGGTCTGGATGCATATGTAAGTACATATAGTCATATGCATATATGTAACATATACTAAATATTCATAATATATATACCTTCTGCTGCGTAGGTCTGGATGCCCTCCAGAGCACTGTCTGGTATATGAACAGACCCAGTAGCCACAGGGCCACTATGCTGTAGCCAAGCACGGCCCAGAAGGCAACCTAAGAGTTAGATCATACCATTATCAGTGTACACACTATGAATTGGTATATATTGGTATATACTATGCAGCCACGAAGTACGACCCAGAACGCCCCCTCAGAGAAGAGATCCCATACCGTATGGGACCCATACGTGTTTGTGAAAACAGACTCAAACAAATACATATACTCTCATAGAAAATACTATGACGTAGCATCACATTAAACTCATATAGTTGTATGAGCTATAGTCACCTTGGATGATATTCCGTCTGTGTCCTCTGCTGATGCATACACGTAGCAATCTTTAGAGTATTGTAATAGTCATACGAATGTACTGAATATCTGAATACACTTTACATGTACCTTGGATGATATTCCATCTGTGTCCTCTGCTGACACTATCCACTCGGCCTCCATGACAGCCAACCTGTGGGTCAGCAGAGAATGTGTATGTATATAGTCCTGGTGACTCAGAAAGGAGTATAAGGCAGTCTCCTTTTGATACACTAATGTAATACTCGGTGCCTTCCATCTTCATAGAATCCAAAGAGTAGAGAGCGGTATACATACACACCTTCGTATTCATACACAATTGATAAAAGCATATACTGTTGTTCAATAATCATTACCTTCCATCCTCCTTCATATCCACAAGAGACACATTCATGGCGTCTAGTAGATCCATCTGGTCCTCATTGACAAGGCTGAAGATGGGGTCGATGTGGGCTACCTATAGTATCAGTGGTGCACAAAGGAATATGGGTGTATGACAGAAATACTCCAGCGATGTCAGACGTATAACATGAGTAACGAAGTAATTAATGACGAAATGCCTACCTCTGAGTACACGCACACATCCCCGGCATACTCATCCACCAACCCGTTGATATAGGCCCGGTCACCGGCACAGGCCACAATAGGGGGATCTGGAGTTACTAACTTGTCACAAACTATCACAGGTCGGTGAGTTACCGAGTAGGCGTTTAGTTAATGTAACATACCGTCTACAAAGAGGTCCTCGAAGCATGTCGTGAATGTTGCCACGTCGTACTTGACGTTGTGTACACCCTGTGTCTCTAACCAGTCCCAGAAGGTGTTGTTGGCGGTCTTTCCTTGTATTAGACACCTTAGTATTTACACAGATGTATGTATATTATATAAGAGAGAGAGAGTACTTCTAACCAGCCCCAGAAGGTGATGTTAGCTGTCTTGCCTAGTATAAGAGGCCTTAATATGAATATAGATGTATGTCAATTACATAAGAGAGAGAGTGTGTCTCCAGCCAGTCCCAGAAGGTGTTATTCGCTGTCTTGCCTAGTGTGATACTCCCAAATACTAATATATATCTATAACTCATGAAAGAGGGTAAGTCTCAGAAGGTGTCGTTGGCGGTTTTGCCTGATATAAGAAACCTAAATACGGGTACAAACATGTAGGCACGTCAATTACATGAGTGGTGTGTGTCCCGAGAAAGTCTTGCTTTCTATCCTTTTCAGTGTCCAACACAAGTATGCTCACCTATACTGAGCCCTGACAGATTGTCCACGCCGAACCCTTCAGCGCTCCTGAGGGGTTAGTAACAGTATTGAACATGTAAGTAGAGACACACGCTAGAACTGTAGCGGCATGCGTGTGCTTGATGAGTATGCAATACCTTGTCTCGCTATCGACTGCACTACACACATACATATATTCACTGATATACATGCTTGTATACAATAGTGTGCAAGTACATACAGACACTACCTTGTCACACTATCTACAGCATATATATATATATGCATGCATCCAGCATATATATACATATATATACCTTGTCACACTATCTACAGTGACTGCAGACAGGTACAGTGCCATTAGCACAGCTGCAACCTTGGGTTAGAAGGATCTAGAGAGATGAGTTAAGCATCAGCAAGTATCATTCATGTTGTGGTATCAAAACAATCGCCAACCATTGTGTTCGACTCATACTTCTTGATATCAATGAAACACACACATCCATAAATGTGTATATATACAATATATATGAGAGTGTGAACATACCATTGCGTCTATGAATGCTAGGAGTCTGGCCCCCGCTGTCCTGATGCCATCAGGACTCCAGCCTACAGGTAAGGGAGTGTACACTCAACTTAGAATGATATATACATACT